>JAQFYT010003022.1:0-11570 GCA_034694925.1 Ceratophysella denticulata
TCAGACACGAATTAAGTTGTCGTATTTGGACATCATAAAAGTCGAATGTAAACTTTAAACTCCAATGGTTTGCGTTTGTATTTAAAAACCAAGTGTTATCTGTGTACCAGTTATCAGTTACAGAATACGTTTGTTTAGGGATAAGGATTAAAGTGACATTTTTTCTCTAAACCCGCTCAATCAGGTGTTACGGTGTTAGTTTTCGTATTTGTAATTGGTATCTCTGGTATGTGTTTCCACTAACTCATGTACGCCTGCAAGATGCTTATCTCCCCATCCGCATCATTAAATCAGGAATGTGTAATAAACTTTATAAGCCCAATCCAGTTCGACATTCGTCCTTTTAATTACACAAGGTTCAGCAGGACTCAGTGAGTAAAAGATAACTACCTAATAAAATCAGGAGTTTACAATTCATTACATTGTAAGTGACGGGCAAGGGGGTTGACACGGAGCGGTTTTGGGGCTCAAAAGATGATTAGGATGCTCAACTCAAGCTCAGGGGTGGATTTTCCTCAAAGCTACACACAAATGCGACGAGTTTCTCAGTGATTTTCAATTCAATAGGTCCAGTTTCAGCCATGGTGATGGTATTCTTGAAGATGGTCAATGTACTGCTGAGTTAAGGACAAAATTGACTTATGATATGTCGTTAACTGGGTCCAGCCGAAAAATTAAGAACGGAGATTGAACTTCGAGCATTGTATGTATTTGATTACGCGAATCTTAGCAATAAAATGGCGTGGTGTGTGTATCTGTAATCTGTAACGTAAGCCAAATCGACCAGTGAGTTTTTTTCGAAATTGCAGTTTCAGGTTCTATTCGAAGTTTCACGTCGTCAGAGTCGCTGAAATTATCTATGGACCATAAAATCGTTTTATGTGAAATGTCCGTATGAATCTGAAATTGAAATCGTTATATGGGATTGGCCGCAAATTCGTTGAATCTGCACTTTTTCCTATGAAACTGTCCTAAAGGGTGACGTTGAACGAAATTGTCATATAAGATTGACCTTTGCGAATTTTCCTATGAAAATGTCTTATGAGGTTGTCCTATATGAAATTATGTGTCTACACTTGTATTGCTCAGGGGATTTGTTCTAAGAAATTTCGGTATTAATTTACCCAATTAAGAATGAAATTGTACTGCAGAATTATAAACTATCCTATGAGATTACCAAAGCAAATCGCACTCGGCCCAAATGGCGAGGTACGATTGAGCTTGGATCAATTTTCCGAACAAAACTTCTGAATAATGATTCCTGTTGACAAGTAGCATGCAGAGCATCTCCAGCTCATCAGTGGGAGAATACTTGAGAATTTAAGATTTAAGCATTGTTTGGCCGCCTGATTGATAAGCAGGACTACAGGACATGGGTCGAAGCGGTTTTCCCTAAACACAGGGATATAATATAGGAAATGAATCCTTTAGGATTATAATGTCCCTCATCCAGTTTCTTCCTGGTCCAAATCCTCACCGCTCAACACGCTACCATTATTATCATTCACAAAAGCTCTGAACCTGTCGATCTCGTGAGAGAAGATCTTTGAAGATTTCTTGTGTTATTTTATAAAATATGTGGAAAACAGATGCTCTGCTCCATGTAAAAATTCTGATGTGACCGTATCATGACAAAGAATCTTTTCATCTCATGCAAAATAACCAGAATTCCCTCTGCTCCCTTGATTGATGGACTTACGGATGGTGGAAGGCTATTTGGTGAAAAGGAGGCCCGACAGGAATTTATATGAATTAAAGAAACGGGATGACTATTGTTCCTTTATCCCGAAAGGGTCTTATCGGATGATCCATGCCATGTCTCATTCTCAGCAAAATCGTTGAGCGATGAAAAATCTGTGAATCGCGTATTTGTGTTCACAACCACTCAACTTAGCCGGTCCTAAGCTGCTGTCAAGCAGCGCTTTTTTTTTTATTTTTTTTTACTGAGAAACGAGTGGACTGGTCAGGCGGTTCCTCAAATTTATTGTTTTTCTAAGTGACTTTGTCAAGGGACGAAGGATTGGACAAAACTCTCAATTACTCCGTGATGTGATGAAATGCAAGGGAGATGGAGATCTCTGATTCCAACTCGCTCCTGTTCTTACCATGTGGCTAGATATCAATATAATATACAAATAATACGTGTCCCATTCAAACAGCAGGGATTCAAGGACTTGTCTTCAGCTTTGTAGCTTGTACTTGTAGTCAAGTTTTTTTTTAAAGATGTATAAGCTAGGCTTGTTTGGATGATTATAATATATTGTCGTAATCAGAACGAGAGAAAGGCATGTTGAGGGGTAAAGGATTACACGGGAAAATCACGATCAGTTCACAGATTTCACTTTTTGCAGTTCTGTTCTGTCGTCTTTGGTAGAGTGAGCATAGGAATAGCGGTGTTAACTTATAAAGTGATTTGATTGTAAACTGTTTGGTTCCAAGTCTTTTGAACATCCACCAGTTGGCATACTAATTGGTTCATAATTCAGAATGCTAATAATGCTAATAGTTATTCACTGCACACTGCCGTAGTATATGGGCTAAATTTAGTGTAGTGTCCAGGTAACGGCGATTAAGGCTCCATTTAGAAATGCTAACCCAAAATTACCGGGGTAAAATTGACAAACGCCGGAATGAGATGATACAGTTGTTGGAGACAAAGCAGGACAAGTCATTTCCACCACTGTTTCAAAGTTTGCAACAACTCTGTTGAGCATATTGTTAGATGGTTATCAAAAATCAAAGTGTCAAAAGGAAGAAAGACAGATTTTTCCCTTTTGATTTTTGCCAATTACGATTCCTGCATGTAGTTATAGTGTCCTGTGTGGAACATTTTGCATGAAAGCTTTGTTTGAGACTCTGCAGACGACACGATGCTGGTTAGGGAAGCCAAATACCAATGCCAAAGCCAAAGCCAATGCTCGATTCCCGAGGTCGGCTTTAGCCTCTAGTCTAGATTTCCCACAGTCAAGGGTTTGCATGATGGTCTTGGGTTGTTCTTCATCTCGACTTGGCTTTTCCTTTTTACTTCTTCCGTACGATTAAAAATCATGATCACGAACTCCGGAGAGCATCATTTTTCTGTCTGTGGTTGATTTGGTCGCTCATGAAAGTAGAGTGAAAAAGAAGTGTTGGGGTTACAAACAATTGTACAAATCGCGTATCCTATCAGCCGTCTAGTTGTGGAGTGGACTGAACTTGTGATTGAGGTTTTTTACATTAGAAATGGAACAATGTGAGTCGTATTGTGAATTGTGTTTGCTCTTCTGTCAAGTCAAAGTGCATATAAATAATATTGGTTTGTTGAAAGTATTGACCTGGGTACCTACCTCAGTTTCAATTGCATTCATTTCAGTCAACTGAAAGTGTATCGATTTTACTGCCTGCAAATAATGCAAATGGAACTTCAAATTATCACTTTTATAATTCATGGCTACAATTTTTGAACTGAATGACTTAAAGTAAGTAAAATATACGTTACATATATATTCTTCATCGGACAATAAATTTGCGTCCAAACAAACTGATTTGAATGTATGTAGGTTTTGTAAAAATGAGAATATGCTAAAGAAAGCTTGCAACAACCGCTAGGGATAATGAGGCGTTAGATACAATGCAAACTTTGAGCTTTGGCGGTGAAACTAGCAGCGTCCGGTCAAACAGTCTTAGGCTCATTTTAATGTTCGTTCGGTCCAGGACCATCGCACTGACAACTAACTGTGCATCAGTCAAAATGTCTCACAGTTGAACTGCAAGTCGAATTCGTCACATATTGTTTATTGTTTCATGTCAACTTTGACTAGAATTCCCGAATTTCTCCAGATCAAATGTCCCATTACACACTGCGTGAACGTAGACTGTAAATTAAAACCCGACACTCGTGCCCGTGTGTGTGCGTTACCGCACTCCGGCATTGACACCCGGCGTCCGCACAAAGCTTTTTATAAATAAATCCAGAACCAATAACTCAACCCGACAGTCTGTTTACAGAGAATTAAGCATGTTCCCTAATGCAAAGCCTCACTTCAAAGTTTTAAAAAGCATGAATCATGCTTCATTGCAGATGCCCGCATTTCTGGTGGCACTCTGTACTCGGATGCTCCAATATTTTGTACCTATATGTTGCAGATCAACTGGAATACAAGACACACTTTACACACACACGCACTATCGCCAATTCTGTTTAGTAAACATTTAGTTTTTTTTTTCGGTTAGAAAGTAGGAGCTCTGGATCCGGAGTTCCAATCATCATTATCATCTCTTAAAGCTTCAGGGAAACCGCAGCCTCACCCCGTTCATTAGAAAGAGCCTGACATTTAGGAATCATTTACGAGGTCGATATGTCACACTTTAGTGGGGGCTCCTTCGGCCTGTGTGCTCCTTACCTCGCTTATTTATTACTTATTACACACTTATTTCCAAAGCCTCAAAACATTCTTGAACCTCCGCCTACGAAAACATAACCGTGAGATGAAGACGGGAGTTTTTTAAAACAGCTTTTCCAGCAGTTTTTTTTTGTGTGTGTGTGCGAGGAATCGAAACCAGGGCAAGTAAATATTCAGCGCTTTTTTTTTTGCACCGCAGACCTGACAACTCGTTCTGCTTATCACTCACTTTTTTATTTTTAGATTAAAAACCCGCCTACGCACTTTCATACACATTTGTAACATGATGCTCAGGCATGTCGAGTGTATTGAAGCTGTTCCTTTGAACTGTTTGCAAGTGGTTAAGTTAACTAATATTTTATACATTTAGATAGTCGTATGATTACTCTGGATGGGAGTTTGAAGGCATACTTGAACTATGTAGTCAATATAATGGCATTCAAGCCTCATTGTCTGTTAAATCTTTATGACGGGCCAAGTCTATTTCCTGACTCTTAATAGGTCCGTTGTCCTTCTCGAACAAGGGTCATTCCAGGTCCTCGAACCTTTTGACGAGATAAAACCGGGTAGCAAAGCAGTAAAAGTTCCTGGCTTCGGACTCACATTTCTAGGAACAGAACCAGGCCTAGTTTCTAATGTGCAATAGTGTACATAGACAGGTGTACATAAAAATAGAGTGGATTTCAGTTTTATAAATACACTTCTGCCAGCTAAATGCCACAGTAAGTACGTGTGATATGATCGAAATGGCAAGGAACTCCTTAATTCGCTATAGTTGCAAAACAACCTAAAAGCATGTGGTAATATCCAATTGTTACCTTAATTTAGTCATTATGTGCTGTAGCTGTAGCTAATGTAAAAATCCATACGAGAGCCACCAAAAACGGATTATTTGCACTATTCAAGACGGAACGATCGTATTAGCAAATTACAGGTTATTGAAGGCAATTAAAGGTCTATGTAAAATTACATCTAATTTGGTCAATCCATTTCATTGTGCACACATGACAGACTGTAGTATTAATAGTTACTGAAATTGAGCCGAATTAAAGACCTTGTGGTGGGACTCCGTAAAAAATGGTATTTTTGAAGTGTGAAATATGTCATTCTATCAAGGAGAAAGGACACACTTGTGTGCTTTTTCCGATCCGACTCCTCTACATCACCCATAACTACAAGATCTTCTGGAGAGTTCTTACTTATACACACATTTATTTGCATATGTTTCTCGAGGTCTATTTTTTTGTGTTCCTTCCTGAAACCAACAAAAAGTCTTAAGACAGAACGACCTTTTAAATGATACTATTTTTAGGCCCAGTCAGGCGGAGTATAGGCTGGAATGAAGTAGACACGGAAAACAAGGAGATTAGATCTTTGTACCAGTTTAGTTAGATAAAGTTAATGCATTTGAGTAAAGATTTGGGTAAGAGAAAGGCTGGTGGCGTGTGTTCATGTAGGCCAAGTCACTTCTGGCCTGGCTTTTATTTTTAGCCCAGACTGGGATTATGCGATGATCCCATTTGTCCGCCCGTCCGGTCTATAACCGTGTGAATAACTTTTACAATGTTGAGTACTATTCTATGCTACTATATGCTGCTACTTACTGGCATTAGTGTACTACTTACTGGCATTAGTAATAAGGAATTAAGTCAATGATTATGATAGCATAATTCCCTCTCATTGGGTACCTAGCATAATAGGTACCTACACTGTAATACGCCCAGTTTTTGCTGAAATAAATAAATAAATTCACAACTGAAACATGTATACATTCGTAATGTCGAATTAAATATAATGAATAATGTCATTTTAAATCAGCTTGAAGCGCATGTTTTCCCTTAGCTGTCTTAGTCGACGATCCGTGATCGCATACGTTTTTTGTAACATTGCTTCCAATGTATATTACAATAGTAAGGTTAAGTTATGAAACACGTATGCTATCACCGGATCACCTACGTGAATTGTATTACCATAAGTATGTGGGAATATCGGCCGTCGTTCTTCGATTATATCGCTGATTACTGCAGGTATTTAATTTAATTCAATATGCACTTCTTGGTCCACGCTGCCGTTCTGCAAATTTTTTTTACTTGCCTGGCACTCTCTCAGCCAGAAAATGTGAAGGGAAGAAGACAAGGGAAGCGGGTGCTTGAGTCCAACTTTCTTGTAGTTTTCCAACATTTTTCTGTTTCGTACAACTGTTCTGGGGTTCAAGTTTCAGGGAGGCGTATGGATGATAATACTAATATTATTGGAACGAGTTAGGCAACAACCCAGTTGGGGTTAAATCTTCCTACCGCTCATACAATATACCTATTCGAACAAAGTAGATAGCTAACAGGCCATTCAGTCACATTTGGTACTAACAAATGTCTGGAAGACTCTGCCGCCTTCTTCGGTGCCAGGTTCAGAATTCAGAACCCAATAGTGGGGCCACTACTGTAGTTAATTCAATTAGCTTTCAGAGGCGTTACCTTCCAGTCACTGAATTAGTGACCATGGACAATGACCTGTCAATTTTGAAATAGGGAGTTTTTATTATAGCTTATCACATGAATGTCCTACTTGTGACATTCAAACTGACCACCTGATAAATATTTAAAAGCTTCATATCCGTCTAAATGGTGAACAGGATTATTAATTTAGATGCTAGGCCAAAATCAGGGAACCTTTGCGTGGCATGGTTTGCCTTGGGTTTCAGGATATCGAATTGCCCAACGCTTCCAACGTGGGTATTCCTTATTGGCTCTCTCATGGCATCAGTCGGAAACTCGTGTTTTGACTGAAATGACCTCATTTGCACGACACGTTATTGTTCTAAACTATTTTGTTTAGTGAATTTGTTGTGAGTGTTACGTGAGAGGGTACGGGTAGGTACTCAGTGTACCATGTACCAGATGCCTAACAGGACGAGTTTGCAGTTTTGTACTTTTTCTGGCATCTTGTGCTAAATTCTCTTCGTGGTTCTTGTCGGAATTGGATGTTGGATTGGAAGATATGGAATAAGGCAAAGGGAAATATCTGGAGTGGAGAGCCAGGCCAGGACTCGGCGTCTAAATTGGGTGTTGATAGCCCATGTTGCTTACAGTATGTAACACACTACATTACACTGTTTCAAAAAGCTATTTACTATTCATTTTATTACCCAGTCTGGTTGGAATGAACATGGTTTATTCTGGATAACATTCCACTAACACTAACTAGGTAAACGCTCAGTTTCGTTTAGCTTATGTCTCTACATTTTACATCGGGGTTTCTTTAACTCCATTCCATAGGGTAATTCATATTTGAACTCAACTACATGATTTGCATATGATTATGGGTTTTCGTTTGCTCGAATTGATTATGATTGTTACTGTATTATTAGCTTTGGGTCTTGGACAGGAGCAGTATTTACGGCGATTCACAAGTTTTTCCGTAGGTTTATGGTTCATTTACAAATTACTGTAAGGTACACTGCACGAGTTCTGGATGTTGAGAGAAAACGATTCAGAATCGAAGATAGTAAAAATAATCAGCGCTCGGTGCTTTCAATCAGACGGTAAATAGACAGACGCGTTGTTGGTGGTGTGGCGACAATTTTTCAACAATTTTTCAATAATTCTAAGAAAGTTCAGTCTGAAGTCTTAAGTTTTGATTAAAATTGCCCTAACATTAAGCATTTTAGCCGAATTTTGATTCCTTTTGGGAGGATTATCTTCCCCGACGCTAAAATTTAACGTGGCATACGGCATACGTCGAATTGAATACATATACCTATCTAAGACTAGACTGACGTACGCTTGAATAGCTATTTTCTATGGGTTGTAACTCCTCGGTATGTAAATCGAATTGGTTAAAGTTAGTATAATGACAACTGTAAATTGAGTGGAAATGTTGACGATTTCACGAAACGTTAATACTGATCTATTGTCTTGTTCTTTTGCTTTACAGATTGACGAAGTGTCCAAGACTTGTCGTCAGATGAGTGATTTGTCCTCCTCAGCGTCGGACGATTATTCGAGTCAGGGCGGAAGTCAGGAAATAGTGGCACGCCCGGATTCCAAGAGACGGAAATCCTTCAACGGAATGGCCAAGCCAAGTTCGGCAGGTGTCAAGCTCCGACCCCAACAAGCTAAAACCAATGGTTCGGACAGTAGTACTGGTAGCATTCGGGCCAAAACCGCCTCGTCTACTTCAAGAAATATAGCCAGTTCAAATGGAACTCGACCCTGGAAAGCAGGCCCGAGTCACAAGGGAGATGCCGAGACTAACGGCGGATCCGGACACACCAATGGTAATTAGTGCTAAAATTCTTTGTATACGACTTTTTTAAGCATTGTGTGTCTGCATGACTTATTACTAATACCCGTGTATATAATATTGTACAGAAAAACAGAAGCCGCCATGGAATTCCACAGTCATCTCCGTTCCAAAGTCCAGTATACAAAGTCAAAACACAATGAAATCTGCACGTAAGTTAAAGAATACGGAATCTACTTACTGGACAGTTAAATTTTCTCTGCACGCGAAATAACGTTTACGTATTTATAGATTTTCTATAAGACGGCTGATTACCGGCAATATTTTGATGGAGTGTGGTTTAATCTGGGTTAACCAGTTATATTATTTTAAAAACCTGCTTGACAGCAGGTTGGGACCAGAAGGGTAGAACTACTTGAAGAAATAAGCCCTTCATAAGATTTCCATCGCATAACGATTTCTGACAGCATAGACCCTACCATATACTGTACCTAACCCCTTTTGGTCAAAAATCTATTTAACAAATATTAATGCTAAATTATAACCTTTGCAATCTTATGCCGCTGAGCGCGACGATATCGAGGTATGTACCAGTACAGTAATTAAACCGTATGTAAGTTTGAAATTCGAACTAATTAATAATTTAATTTTTTTACCCCAGGTTTACCTCGAAGTAACTCTGTGAATCAAATTTCCATTCCAATCGTAGGAACGGGTCGGCCCCGAGTCACTAACGTCCATCCCCAACCTACAAATCTCGTCCACGTCCAGCACCGAAATCATCAGAACAATCTTATGAATCAGCATTCTTCAAATAACCCCACTGTGAGCACGCTCGCGCTGGAAAATACGCGTCTGAAGGAGAAAGTGAGCGCCATGGGTCACATCGTGTCGGAACTTCAGGTCAAAATTGATACACTCAGCTCATCCCCCTCCTTATTCAAGAAGCTAAAGTTATATGTGGACGATATTGCTCCGGATAGACCGGATTCCAAAGCTATTGTCTCCCAGTACCTTGATCTCCAGGTAAATAATTCAAGCAAACATACTTCATCAAGTTCATTTATATATTGAGAACATCCTTAACGATTGAATTATTTATGCGCTCAAACAAAGCAATTATAGAAGATTCTCAAAGATTAACAGGGTGTGTTTAATTTTCTAGTTTCCTTCAATACCAAAAATTCAATCAAACTGTTTCTTTGTATATGTTCCTTATAGTTATAGATTTTTTCTTTAATTGAATGCCTAAATTTACCTAAAACAATTTCTGCTCTGTATCAGCTGAATTTTTTATGTAGAGTTTTCGAAACACTGATTGGTTATATTAAGCTTTTTGATGTGCCCGTTCTGTCAGCGATGTGGTATTCACAAAATATATGATACCAGTGTCTAAACCAAAGTGTGAATCACCAGAATTGTTTCTAAAATAGACATTTAGCCGACAAAAAGACAAAGTATTTCATTTCCAGAAAACCGCTGTATGAGATGGGGTTGATCCTTACAAAAAAAGACGTAATTTCACCCTTGACATTCCTTTCAGCTGGAAGAAGTTTCCCAGAGCCGTCGGCAAATGAGTGATCTGTCATCAGGCTCTGATTACTCGACAAGTACCGGAAGTCAGGGGGAAGTTGCCGCTCCAAGATCTCCGCCTCCCCTCACCAAAGCACCCAAAACCCTGAGTCGTAGTCGCCTCAACACATCCAGGAACAACCTGGCAACCGGACCCACAATCTCCCGACCTTCGTCACAACAAGGGTCAAGGGTCCCACCCGTCATTCGCACCACGACAAGTGCCCTCAACAGTCGCTACAAGAACAACAAAGTTCAACAGAATCAGCCCTCGGGGTCAGGATCCGCACATCAGCGAGGCAATGAGGGTGGGTGCTTCAATTTTCTAATTCAACTTTCGGTGTTCAATATTGTTCATTTATGTCTTCGTCGTATTCTCGCAACTGTGTAAGTTTTCTGGCGCTAGAACCTGTATTTTCGGGTTTAATGACACGATACTGCGTTAATTGTTGATTCTAACTGACAGTTAGCATAATATAAATTTCGGCTTTTAGATTCATAATTTTCTACTTGCTTATGGTTTGCCAGTTTGCAAGGTCGAAATGACGCTGCACTACCGGCCTTAACCCCTTAAACCTATGTATGTACAGAGTGCCTTACTGTAATAACCATAAGCATGTCAGCACAATGTCAAAGATGCTGAGCCTCATCCCGACGAGTCACCCCTTTTCCTTTCCCCCTTGACAAATTCACATTTTCCTGTCTCCAAAATGCAAATTATCTTTCTATTTCTTAACCTTACTTGAAGAGTACACACAGCAATCTGTCAATCTCCTTGTATTGAAAGTCGTAACTTAACCTCAGACCTCTAGTCAAAGCTCAAGAATACATTTAAGACTACATAATATGCATTAACAAAACAAATTGTCAATTCCCAGTGTGCTCCCCGTCCGTTCAGTAGTCTAGAAATGGCTATGCTTTATTGCGGTTGTTGTATTATTCCAGTGGGTAGTACGCGGCCACCAATTAGCACAGCCCGGAATCCGACTGCCGCTTCCGTGGCAAAACTCCAGCAGAATTCATCTTCAGGGAATTCTTTACGTGGTAAGACCTTAATTTCAATATTCTTTGGACTAGGTATGTACATATGACATAACTAAATACGTACATAAGTTTAAATACCGACAATTGAGCATCAGTTACAGCGTTCTTTCAGTATGATTTATGTGGGTTAATTCAGTTGCATGAACCTCCAGGTACATCCTATAATGCTGCTTATTGCATACAAGATACAAGTTGTATTAGCTTAAAAATACATATGGCAGGAACGACATATTGGGTGGTATTCATATTATGTACTTACTTCGTTCTCAGATATTAAATAACGGAAAATATATAAAAGTGCCATGAGAAAATATAATCTGCCATGAAAAA
>JAQFYT010003023.1:0-11568 GCA_034694925.1 Ceratophysella denticulata
TTGATTTTAGTGAGGTTAGGTTAGGTTAAAACGTTAGCGGACGAGATTGATCCGTTCTACAGGTTAGGTTAAATTTTGAAATACCCAAATGACCAACAACTAACCTAATCTTTGGAATTATACACCGATTTTACTTATTGCGGCATTCCATTTCCTATTGCAAAAGTCTTTCTTTTTTATGGCAGATTCTATTTTTTCATGGCATCGAAAAATGCCACGCTTCCTAAATTGACAAAGGTGGTGGACTACATACTACTAGTATGTAGTAGGTATGTATGAGATAAACCATTATGAACGACCTTGTAAGTACGAGATATGTGTGACGTAGAAAAGCCCGCTTTTTTGTGATAGCGTGGTTGTAAAAATAGAGGCCGGGAATTCATTTCTTTTGTTTCACATTCAATATTTGACATCTAATTTTTTATTTGTTATTGTTCGTTTCTGGTGTCTGGGGTTGTCAGTGTCAGTCTTAATCTGCCATCAGTTAGCCCGTAGGTAAGTGACCTGTCACTGGTTCACTTGAGTAAGTCGGACTTGTGACCCGGCACCCGGCGGCGTTGTAACATGTAAAGTTAATAAAGTGTCGGCTGGGCAGCTTCAGTCATCAGTCATAGGCGAGGTAATAACGCTTGCACCATACACCATAGCAAGTCATCAGTGTCAGTGAAATTCATAATCTTCTTAGCTTGGGTGCCAACCTGTGACCTGTGAATGCTCTAATGTCTGAAAACTAAAAATTCCAGAGTGTATCAATGACGTTGGCGGCCGGTTGCCGGTAAAATCAACAAGCTGCAAGCTCGCTCTGCGCTTACATTCCATGCTATGACATTTCCATGCTAACACGCTTACTCAAATTACGGTATAGCAGCGCCGTTAATAGCGCGCTTTGAAAAAGACGACAGTTTTTCATTCCGATAAACCATACGACGAGCCCACTATTGATTGATATTTACTTCACTAAATATGTATTAATTGTATGATTCCAATTTGTGTGTTACTAGATCGGCGTGGCGTTGTATACTTGCACTTGTCACTTGTGTAAGTGGTAAGTGGACAAAGGAAGGCCGTGAAGTCAGCAGTCAGAAATGGAACAATATTACTCGCCAACTGGTTACCGACTTGAGGACAGTGGTCCTCGTGCACCCCCCAGATTTATGAGACCTCCAATTCGACCTTCTTTAGGCCAGGTACACCTCTGCGTTCAACATTTTTTTTTGTGTTTTAAGCTAATGCGTATTGCATTATTTGGTTACCTACTTTATTAAGTGGTAACTGTTATTTAGCGTTATATACCAAACTCAACGAAGGATTCTATAATGTATATTCTATAATGCAAGTTAACTGAGCTTATGCTTCGGCTGCTGCAGTGCACAGTAATATTATGCGTTAGCTTATAATTTTTAATTATTTGATTTTTAAATTGTATCACAGGAGAAACCCAGGCCATTGGTTCCAGACGTCTCATTAATCTTCAGTCCTTCCCAAGCGGTCAAATACAGCAGTCCCATCAACAACAACAATAGCAGAGACAGCGGTATGACTATGTCACCGTTTTCGCCACAACCTGAAACCATTTCTACTAAACTGCTTCAAGAGTTAATTGACATGGTGAAACGACAGAGTACAACTATAGAAAGAATGGATCAGCAACTTCAAACCCTCGTTGTAGCACAAACAAAGGAACGAGAGTCTTCTGCACGAAAAATAGAAATAATTGACCAGAAACTTCAAACCCTCGTTGCAGCACAAGCAAAGGAACGAGAGTCTTCTACACGAAAAATCGTTGACCAAGAAGTTCAGACGGAGCCAGCCACAGAGACTACTGATTTACGAATTTCTACGAACAGTGGTGTCGTTAAGGAAAGGCCAGACACCCGGAGAAATTCCAGACGAGAATCCGATTCCTCATCATCCAGTTCATCTTCTTGCCGAAGAAGTAATTCTCCTCCACATTCATCTACGAGATATAACGGCGCACCATGCTGTAATGGGAATGGTCATAAGAAGGAACAGATGCCCAGTGCTAAGGCGAATGAGAAGAAGGGTCATGTTCTTCTGCAGTCCAAACCCAACACTAGCATTGATGATTCTATGACAGAACCAGACTATTCCAGAGCCTTACTTGAGATTCAATTGTCCACCATTGCGGAGCAGAGCAAATACTCAGAGGACAACTCCATTCGCTATGATTTTGATGGCATTGATAACAGGTGTGTGTAAATACAAGGAAAGATTAACTGTTAGTTGTATACGTGGTTGAGAGTTGCGGAATTGCAACTAGTCATGTGTTTTTTTTTTTACATTTTTAGCCAAAGCGAAAGTCCAGGATTTGAGACGAGTGTCAGTCTCTACTCCACATCCACGGAAGATGAAGATGAAGACACTGAAAACATTGTAAAGTCAAAACCTACAGAAATTTTCATCAAAAACGCTATTGGGACCGTGGATAGACTTTTGGAAAATGATAAAAGCCCACCTCCAGCAGCACCTCGCCACCGCCAAAAAACCAAAAAAGCCCACACCCAACGTCATCCTCATCCAACGGACACCACTATGTACGGAATGACATCCAATAATTTGTCATTTGCTACTCGCCAGTACTTGCAACGCCATGGGCTCGTTAATCCTAAGTATGACCACGACCATGACCGTAACCCTGAACCACGACAAGCACAACGATTCTTACCTAATCCCGCCCTTCCTTATCAACCACACTATCCCACTACTGACCGAGTTTTGGATTTGACTGCATTGAGAAATCAACCCAAGTTACTTTAACGCGTTCCAGCATTTAGTTAAATGCATGTTCGTTATTTATTGAATTTTTCATATTTCGTAGGATAATTTTGTTATACTTTTTCAATAAGCACCATTCTGTATTCTATTTAGCAGCAGTGTTCAGCGATTATTGTGTTCAGTGCCTTCATTCATAATTTCATGTTAAAGAAAATATTAAAAATTGCAAACTTGAATATGTTGGACATTGGACAGTTTAGACTTAGAGAGTTATTTGCATAGCATTTTTCAGCTTTTATCAACGTTCACCAGGCGACATGGCATATAAAAACGCATTTGAATGTAAACAAACATTGCTGAGCAATTGCTTTTTTTTAAATCGCGAAAATAAAATTAAACTATGTGAAATCTAAATAAGATTTTGAAAAAAAATATTGAGCAATTTAGAATCGTAATTTTGGAAAGTGCAATCGAGCAGAGTCGCGTATTAACTGATTGAAAATGAGCGTCAAAATATTCTACGATACTCCATCAAAAATTCAATTAGGACAATTGCTAGGCGGTTTTTGCTACTGTCGACGTTTAGGTGTTTTTGGAAAGCCGACAGACATTAAACCGTACAATGATTCCCGGATTGTCATTGACCTCGCTGATCCAAAGCAGGCCAAATCACCGCGGGACAATCTTATTATGTCAAATGTGGATTTTGGAATTGTTCCGGTTGAAATATCCGTGTTCCGAGATTTCTATGTTTTTGCATCTTCTGGAGTAAGTTATACAATCGGTTACGATAATTTTGTAACATATCCAAATTAAGATCACGCATTACACATCAACGTTCAACGTTTCGATTCGCAAAGCATTTTCAATCTTCTATTACGAAATTATGTCATAACAGGATCTGGCATCTATTTCTATAAATTTTTCAGAAATCTCCGAAAACCCTAACGCTACAAGAGCAAAGTGCTGGAAGTGAACCGTTCGACCGTGGATTTCGCATTGTTTTTCCTGCAAATGCACTTTTTCCGGACGTTGGTTGTGGCGATAATCGAAATGTGGGCCGGAAAAGTCGTAAACTTAAGTTTCGACTATACTTCGAACCAGAAATCCCTGCAATGCACTATTCATACAGTTTCATTATCTTGGCGGATAGGGTTCCGATTCGTGTGGAATGTCAAGGACTTTGTGACGGTTTGTTTGGTTATTAATTAATTTAATAATTTCACAGTAAAAAACGGTATATTAATTGCTGTTTCCAGGTCCATCCGTCTGTTTCAGTGAAAACACGATTAATTTCGGTGGACAGTACTATCGGGATGAGAGCCGAGCAAGGGTCAAAATGAATAACGCCTCGGCTTGTGAAGCCAAATTCCAATTTGAAATTGACAATGTTCGAAGTCCGTTTAAGGTTGCAACCCACAGATACGTTGCTTAAGCATATCATTCAAATAAAAAAAACAGTAAATTCAGAGTTATTCAAATGCAAAATCGATTTGTCCGCAGATTTGTCCCACATGCGGCGTAATTCCGCCATTTTCATCTCTCGTGATTGACGTTGTTTTCCAAGCTGCTCAGCCGCATACTTACTACAAACGGGTTATGTGCCTCATCCATCATCACGTATGGGAATAACTTATCGGTTTAACTCTTGCTCTGGATTTCGGGCCGTTTTGATAGGCAATACGGTTTTCTATTTTGACCAATTCGTCTTATTCTATTGTAGCATCCGCAGTACCTTGACTTGATTGGACTCTGCATTCCGAGACCGTTCTTCGTATCCAGCCCAATTGATTTCGGACTTTCAACTGCAGAAACACCGCTTCTTCCGCTTCCAAGTGACAGGCATGCAGCTCAAAATATTGTTATTTCAATCAGTGGTCGTTTTGGTTGAATGTTGAATCAAAGGTTAACAGTGCTATGAAACATTTTACTGCTTGCAGCAATGACGAATACTTTGGAAGCCATGAGTTCTGGGGTGTAAAGTTGAGCCATGCTGCACTTGACTTTGGCTATCGAGATTTAATTGGAAATACTGGTCCACAATCCAATATCTTGAGCCTTACCAGCATTCTGCCCTATGACGTTGTTATCGAGTGGACGGCAGGTATCAGATCAGCTCTGTTTCAAACGTTTGCGTTTAACAATTTTCAAACGCATAGCTTCAATGCTGAATGCTCCGATTTACAGATCCAACGGGTGTTTATCAAGTGAGCCCAGACAATGCAGTACTTCCTGCCAATCGATCCGTCTTGGTCACGGTCACGTTCAATCCAACGTTCCCAGACACATTTTACAATGGTCAATTGGAATGCTACATTCGACCGACAAAATACAATTGGCCCGATGGCCACGGCCCACCATGGATCTACGTCCACAAGGAAAACCTTCTGGACCCAGACGTGTTTCGAAGTGACCTTGTTCAGCATGTCCAATCTCCACCTGAATCATCGGGAAATGCTCCACTCATTGAAGCGAGTCCTGGCTTAATGGAGAATCCATCGGTCTCAAAATTACCACCTATGGAGGAAATCGCCATTTCGGAAACCGCTGAAGAAACGGGGGAGGTGGAAGAGCAGTCCGGCATACCGCAGGTACCAGCCGCAGGAGCTTCAGTGGCACCCACACCAGTAATGCTTCTATACCCAAATAACCAAAATATATGCATGATTGATGCGCAATGCACAAGATTTTAAAATCATTTCTGACCATTTCTTATATCAAGGCTGGCAAGAAATTCGGTAAAGAAAAAGGAAGCAAGAAGGGTAAAGCTTGGAAAAAAGCTGCGGCTGCTGCCCAATCCGCGGCTCGTACCCCTGTATCAGAACATAATCAAGATCATCAGCAAAGTTTGTCCGCAAAGACATCCATGAATCAAATTAAGGCCAAATCGAAGCAATCCATGCCAACCCTGCAAGTACCAGATATCGTGCTACCTGGAGACGTCCAAGAGCCAAACCAGAAAAGTCTCCAGCGTATACACCTTGTGGATGAAGGTATCCAGGCTTCTAGAACTGCTTCCAACTTAAACTTGACCATTCAAGCGAGTGAGGCGAAAATGAAAACACTTGGAGATGATAACCAAGAACGACCAAAGCTGGATTCCATGCCGTTACCGGAATTGAATCAGAGACGAAAATGTTCCACGTTTATTGATAAACCATTTACTCTGCCATTGGTCCTGACTATCAAGCATTCGTCGAGTCCGTTGCATACAACAATCAATCTGGAACCCATCATGCATTTGGTGGATATGCTCGAGAATCCTTCTACACGCCTCTCCGTGACCTCGACGAATATTCGAAGATTGTCTTTGGCTTCTGCTGAGAGATCCACTCAGGGTCTTCAGAGTCAGAGCAATATGTCCAGGTTCAGTGTCATGTCCGGCCTGGATGATGCACAGATGCATTTTGGAGATGATGCGACCCAAACTGGTGCTTCCGTTTGGAATATTGAAGCATTGGAGGATGATGCAGAAGAAGCGAAAGAGTCGGGCAAGGAAAAACGTGACCCGGGTTGTCTTCCGCAGGAATTGGCTCTGCCGCTATGCTTGACCGTTCGAGTTTCTGGTATGTCATTCAGGAGTTAGCAAAATTTTTGCTCAGATTAGTGTGCCACAGAATTTGCTGATAGTTACCCGTAGGTGTTCTTGAGCATAATTCTGAAATTCCAGGTCACACATTTCAGCGTTGCCCCCCTGTCACCCGGCTTAAAGTTCCGAAAACAATCACGATGTACCCCACTTGGCCAACTAGTCGGATTTGTCGGACGTTGATGCTCAAGAATAATAATGACTTGCCGATATCTTACGACGCCAGTACCTTGGCAGAGTAAGGAATATTTCTAGAACTGAATCAGTTTGTTTTCTATATGACACTATATGACAAATCGTGTATCATTTTCCACATCCAATAGGAACGGAGACGGAGCGTATATAATGAAACCGACAAAAGGTGTTATTCCAGGAAACTTCCATCAAATTCTAATGGTTCAAATGACTCCCAAAGTTCCGAGTACTTCGCAGTATTCCCAGACCTGTGATGTCCTGGTTAATATTGAAGAAAAGAATGCTGTAAGAAACAGAGTTTGTTTATTTTGAATTATACGTAAATTCTAAAGTTTTTTTAAATTTTCAGATTATGCTACGCGGTATTGCTGAATCCCCAGCACTGGAATTTGAACTTAACTATGAAACGGACGTGGAAGGTAGAAATGTTATTTTTCCAGAAACAGTTCCAGGTTGTTCAACCAAAACTTCCATTCTGCTTCGAAATCCATCCCGGTTTCATTATCGGTACGAATCAAACTAATTAGCTGTATATTTCATATTGCACATCAAATTCAAATATATCTTTATATCGAATTGTATCTACAGATACGAAATCACGCCAGTTACGGCCCGCGATGCCGAAATCTTCCAAGTTTTCCCTGCGGAGGGGTACATTGTTCCGTATCAAGTAAATAAATAGAAAAAAATACATTGTCTCGATTTATTTGGAAATAGATTAAGATTAGTAAATTCACCTATTGAAATTAATTTTAGGCAATTGTAATTGATTTACGTTTTCTACCATTCGAGACCTTTGACTACTACAGTCAATGGAAATGCACGTTTTACTTGATGAAAAGTCGGGTTGAGACACGGAATATGATTACTTCTTACGTCTTTGAGCTTCCGTTTGTGGCAACTTGCCGAGATGTCATTCTTACAGCAACTCCTCATCATCTCGACTTTGATTTAGTGCAAATCTTTAGCATGAAAAGGATGACGTTTGTTTTGGAGAATAAAGGGCATGCTAGCGTAAACGTGAAGCTTCGGGTAAGTAAATAATGACTATTTTATGCATATTTTATGTGTAATACTAACGAATTCGGTTATAGGTAATTAAGGTATACTCATATTTTACACCGTACCAGGCTATGCACGAGGAATGGCTGGAATGGTATCCATCAGAGGAAATTGTCATTGAACCAAAGCGACTTTTGCTGAAGGGCATGGAATCAGCTGAAGTAAGCTATCTCCGTGAACTATGTATGTGCCTGTTTTAAAATTTGACTTTTAGCACCTAGTTTCCATGCATTACCTGAATTCTTACAGATTTGTGTCAGTGTGAGACCGGATCGAACTAATTTCCAACGGTTCTATATCGACTACGAGTTAGAATTGAATGAACCCGCTAAAATTGTCCAAACTGGCATTGAGCACAAGGGACAGAAACCATTTCATCGTATCTGTGAAGTCAATTTCGTTGGAGATCATGCCATATTTTGCGTAAAATGAAAATCTAATTCAATTCAAGCCAAAAATGTGATTCGAATCCTAATTTTGGTATTTATTTTATACAGGTGACCGACATACTCATGATTTCACGACATCCGGTATGGGATGCTGGTCAGTCATGGTCCATGTTTTCGATTGATCGGTAAATATGCATAGCAGATACATACGCGACGTCATTACAAACAATGCATAATGCATATTACAGCGTGAGCTAATTTTAATTCTTGTTTCCAGTTTCAATCACGTCCTGAAACCGAGTCATAACCAGAATAATCGAACTCATATTCCGTCGATCCCGACGATTTCCTTCCGGTTCCCACCCTCGACGCTGGACTCAGACCCAGCTCTATTCAATATCCTTCTCTCGAACCGTGACACGCTGATGGGTACTTGGCAAATGATGCCAAGTCCACCGCGAGCTTGGATCAAGTCCCTGTTTACCCAACCCGCACGAGCTACCAATTACGGCGTTTGTGGAACAGAAGACGAGGATTTTCTGAAAGAAATCTGGAAACAGAAATTCATTTCAATGTCCCAAGATTTGGAGGACGAGCAAAATGCTGCACAAGTTGGAAAAGACCCGAATCCCACTCCCAATCCACCAAGCTCCATTTCGCTCATGAATATGCTGATTCAGCATTTGGCGGATATGGAGTATTTCTACGTGAGTCCGATTGGTGGGCAGTTGACTTCCGGGGAGCAAATGCAGATTTCACTTCGGTAAATGCATAAATCCAATTTTTACGAAAATAAACCAATTCGCGATAAATTGCAACGATTCACTTATGATAATTTGAATTACTTCGTGTAACTTTTAGGTATTCATACAAACACGTCGGAAAGCATCAAATGAACGTACTCTTTCGTGTCCAGCCGGGTGTCTTCGTGTGGGTGGCAATGAAAGGCATGACCCTACCACCAGAAACCGCCTTCGTTCAGCACATGCATCGTGAAGAAATGATTTTACATCCCGTTTCACTTGCTGATATGGACCCACCAATCCAGCTCTTCTGGATGTACAATGGCGGAGACGTTTCTGCTGAATTCCAAGTGGTGACGAAACCATTTGAGGAATACCCAGATATGAACTATGGTCACGAAGTTTTTGAATGTCTGAATCCCACCGGGGTTATCGGAGCCAAATCCTGGACACCGATTCGAATTCGTTTCTCACCGATTGAAATCAAGGAATATAGCGTATGTTGATGTAACTAATTAATACGACAGGTCAATGCGCTAAATCAATCAAAACTAATTATTGATTTTTTAGATACCTCTTATTGTCGCCGTTAACGGAAAATTGACCCGTGTCGTACTCCTGAAAGGAATACCATCGTTTTCTCAAGGCTTGTTAATTCGACCCGAAGTTACTGGCTTTCATGTTGGTCAGAAGTTTGTTCTGCTGAATCCGTTAATTCCGATCATGATAAGTCCGGCTCATATCATGTTCAAAAAGTTTATTCCGACTGGACAAAAAGCCACTAGGTATGCGACACTTAAATAACTCAATTTACCTGTCTATTTTGACTAAGCACAACTCTGTTGTTCACAGCGTCGTATTTCTTACGAATTTGACCCATTCAAATACAATGTCCTACACCTGGCCGGATGTTTTGATTGATGGCGGTGGTTCCATAAAGTTTGAACCAGACAATGGGGTACTTCAACCAAATGTAAGCTTTCTCGAATAACAGCTAGTTCCTGTAGTTTTCCTTATTACAATTGTTTTTTTTTAATTTAGGAGGAAAGAGCATGTAAAGTAATTGTAACAGCTGGGAAAGCTAGTACAACGTTTTCACGAATTATTCGGATTTCTTTCGTCGACGAAACTTTACTGGCGGATTATGAATCAAAAATGAAAGATCGGGATTCCTGCCGTGCACGACTTCTCAGTAAAAATATGAAACTGGAAAATGTGGATGTCGAAGTTACCGTAAGTTAATATGCTAAATCACCTAAATAATCATTCTGGTCGTACGTTAAATCGAATTATCTAATCCAATACAGCGACAATTTGGACCAGAACCTGTTCGACCGCCGACTTTTAGCCGTCTTATCTCTGTAACGGCCTACATTTCAAGCTCGTTTGGCATATTGAATACCATGGACGTAAAGTAAGTATTTGTTAATTAAAGCTTCTATGCCCATGTTAATTTCGGAATTTCATAGGGAACAAGCTAAGATTTCAGCCGTCCCACGATGTCAACCGTTACCACCCATTGATCCCAAGAAATCACGTTTTACTCTTCCGCCATTTATGCAGCAATTGTCCCGTGAGGTTATTTCAAGTATTCTTTGGTGAGTTTTGTGAATTACAAAATATATACTGACTTATTGCTAACGTTTGTTTATTCAGGCATTTTTTTTTGTTCAGGGATCTGATGAATTCCGACTCGATGGAACGCTTCATCAAAGATGGCGCTGGATTTAAAGCCCCGCTTTATTTCGAATACAAGCGTTCTGAAGAAGATCGACAACGTGAATTGCGGTTAATGGAAAAATCCAAAAAATTGAAAGCCGCTTCAGCAGGTGTTGACGGGTCAGACGAGGGTCAAAATTCCGCAATTCCTGTAAACGGAGCTCAAGAGATTTTGGAGCAAGTGGTATTCAATATGGTTCAGGAAGTTGTCAGTACATTTGAACCTCGAAAAATTCCAGAAGCTTTAAAATCCGTCCAACCCCGTGAGCTCGTCAACGTAAAGCGCTATCGAAGTTCATTCTTATAAATATGCTGCGCGTATGCGAATATCTCAATGTACAGATATTGCTACACAAAGTCTTATCGGTAAATAAGAATTAACTTAAAAAATATCTTTAAAAAAGCCAGCATTTTTTCGTTTACTTTTTCATTTATTCTGCGTCACAAATAAATAAGTTTATCAAAATCGGTACCTATCGCTAGAAAATATTAGAGCCTTGTATAGCTCGCACATAGAAAATATAAACACATAATATTCAGGTTTGGCACTGGTAGCTTTTCTCTAACTTTGTAGTGTTTTTTGTACACAATATAGAACGAAAACGAAAAATAAGGTCAATGCATTAAAAAATAGCATTTCGTCGGAGTCAAAAAACAGATTAAAAGTTACAAATACCTAAGCAAAAGTTACAAATACTTAAGCAAGTGAGAATTAACTAGAAGTTCGTCGACACATTGTACTCTAAAGGATTTTTCAAAAGATAGAAATAACGTATTATTTAATGATGTCCGTCGATCGGTGTGAATTCCCTGTACTGGAACGTTTCTTTGCCGCCATATCCATACAAGAGTGACCCTCGTCCATTCTGATCATACACGGGATATCGATACCTTGGCCTGAGGGACAAAAAATAATGATATTAGTAATCAGGTCAGTCAGCCTTATTTTGCTTTGAGAGTACTTTGATAAAATTAACATGAACATATTTTAAATAAAGAAATTAAGTAAGGGTGGCATTTTTCGATGCCATGAAAAAATAGAATATGCCATAAAAAATAAGACTTTTGGAATAGGAAATGGAATGCTGCAATAAGTAAAATTGGTCTATAATTCCAAAGGTTAGGTTAGTTGTTG
>JAQFYT010003024.1:0-11568 GCA_034694925.1 Ceratophysella denticulata
TATCTGAACCGGCTCAGATATATCTGAGCCGGTGTTGTTATAACAGAGCCAGGATTATATCTGAACCGTAACATATATGCTTAATATATTATATAATAAGTAATGTAAGTAATACCATAAATCATGTCATTTATATTTAATACAGGGTATACCAAGGGGGTATACATTGTATTGTGAATATACAAGCGGCCGCTGTGCAGCGACCGCTTGTAAGAAAACTCCAAATATTATTGCACCGTTAGATTTGCAATGAAATTTGCTATAATTTGGTATATCATATGTCACTGTACGATTATCGGAAGTATGACCTACGGGGGGAGAAAAACATTTAGCGTCACCCTGTACTTTGTTTCTTCGAATAATTGATCCGAAATGCTACAAGTCCAAAATACGCACATCCAAGTACACATCTTAGACCTAGGCCAGTCGTGGTGTTGGGTGCAAAAGAATATATGATCTACGATTTATACGTCAATTCATCGTATTATTATTACAGATTATTTAAATCAGACGACGTACATGAAATACTTAGGATGGGATTGTGATGGAGAATGTCGGTATCGTTGTATGTGGAACACCGTGTCCATATTTCAAGAGCATAATTTGGATATTCCACAGTTCTATGGAAAAGTAAGCTTTCTTTCACTTTTTCACGAGACAGTCCATACCATGGGGTCAAATTTGGCACCATACCATATATGGCACGGGGGTCAAACTTGGCATCATACCATATATGGCACGGGGGTCAAATTTGGCACCATACCATAACCATATATGGCACGGGGGTCAAATTTAGCACCATACCATAACCATATATGGCACGGGGGTCTTTGGCACCATACCATATATGGCTCGGGGATCAAATTTGGCACCATACCATATATGGCACGGGGGTCAAATTTGGCACCATACCATATATGGCACGGGGCACGGGGGTCAAATTTGGCCCCCTCCTGATAGGGACTGCGAGATAAAAGAAAGCAAATGCCTCGTATGCCCTATGATTCGTATGTTGTTTTTCCAGTGGCCATTTATTCGAGTAATGGGAATCCAAGAACCGGCATCTGTGATAGCTTCTTTGATGAATTTCTTTGCTCATGCATATGGACTGCATTTATTTCGGCAAAAAGTCACCAGTGAAGCCCCGTTATTTTGGTTCTGGCATCTCTTTACCCTCGTTTGTTTAAATGGATGGATATGGTCAATTGTGTTTCATACACGTGATACTCCGTGGACAGAGCTCATGGACTACTTTTCCGCTTTCTCCATGGTCGTCTTTAGCTTCTTTTCTATATTCGTTAGGTGAGTTGTGACCTCGATTAAATATAAAATATAAGAATAACTTTAATTTAACTATTGTAAAATGTGATGAATAATCTTATTCGCAGACTCATCGAGAAAGTTCTATGTACACAAATCTTTGTAGCAGCTGGAATTGCCTTCGCTTTCTACGCTTATCATGTCTACTACCTGGCTTTCATTCGATTTGACTATGGATACAATATGGCTGCAAATATTTCAATAGGTAATAAATACGCTACGCCAGTCAGATTAATCTACAATTACATTATGCGCATTAAGTAAGTTACATTAAAGATTCATCTTATTCTGGTCACCAGGCGTTCTAAATGCAGCTTTCTGGATAGTTTGGAGTATAATGAATCGTGAAACACATCGATATGCTTGGAAGTGTACACTCTTCATTAGTTTAGCCATTGCATCGATTTTATTGGAAGTCAATGATTTTCCGCCGATTTTATGGACACTGGACGCTCATGCATCATGGCATTTCGTCACGGCCCTGATCTCACCAATTTGGTACAGGTATGTTTTGTTTGAATATGTTATATGATATGCTATCTCGTATTCAAAAATTCAAAACATGAGTATGACCGGAACCTTAAATTATCGTCTGGATGGCTATCAATGGATTTCAAAATTAAGCATTTTAGGCATACGTCTGGACTAAAATCAAACACATTCGCTTGAACCAATGATAGTTTTAAATTAGCAGCCTTGATTCTAGTACATAAATTCGTTTAGTTTGCCAATGAAATGAGCTACTATCGTGCTTATAAGCACGAACATGACGGAAGTTAGTCGTGTAACCTGTTGATGCGGTGTCTCCATTAACTAGCATTGGGCTAAAAGACTTACCTTAAGCGAATGAATATGGGCACAATTATAATATTAATTATTTTCTAACTCAATCCAGCTTCCTGATTGACGACTGCAACTACCTCGACAACAAAGTGAAACTGAAATTCATGTGAGTAGAGCTTCTGACGCCTTCCGCGTCACTCGACATTAACTCGGATACACCTGAGATTGAGCGGCAACTAATTCCAATGTGATTCAGATATAGTACATCGTTATCCAACGTTCAAAGGTTTCAAGGTTAGTGATTTCCTGCTAATTTAGTATTTAAAACTAATTGTTAGTACTTAGTAGGCATTAAAAACGACAATCCCTGCAGGAAGCATTTAGCAATTTTTTAGCATTTTGTTTTTAGCATTGTGAAACTGTATAAAAATCGGTTTCGATTTATTCATCTCAATAATGACTTATTTATAACTTATAACTCGCGATTTTTGGAAGTACAGTAGTACAAATACTTGAGTATACGATATTACAATACGATATATTCCATATTCAACTACATTCTGTCATTCTGTCACACATCTCATCGGGGTGTATATCAACATAATATTTATAGTAGATAATTACTGTTAATTACATACAAAAATGTACAAAAAAAAACAAGGAAAATTCATACAATTACACAGACAAGAGATTGAAGAGTCCAGGTCAAAGGTCAATGGATAATTGTATTTATATAAAACTAGACCTAATGGTATATGTTATGTATTAAATTACAATACACGTCAAATATCAAATCTCTAAACTCTAAACCCAAATAAATGCGAATAATTGGCAAAGGTACATGCATATTCGGATACATTTAGTACATTTTTTACTGTATGTCATGGCATTTCGGCTTGAACTAAAAAAACGGTGATAGAATATACACAATTACATGTCATACAATACAAAATGTTGGAACTTGGCACTTAAAGAAAATCTGGAATAATTAAAGAATTTACGCTTATTTTACTGCCGTGCTTTAGCATAGGGGCGCATATGGAATGAACTGCACATTGTACATACATATAAATACTTGGTCAGGAAATTCAGTAAACGATAAAGCTGCTGGCAACGATATAGATATAAGCAGCTTGAGGTTTTGAGGTTGAGTTGAGACATAGAGATCGTGTGGTTGGAAATGCTATATGAGGCTAAATTGTGATATTTGCATAATTAAAATTATGATACTGGTTGGATAGTCGGTGCGATCCAGTGATCGCATATTTGAAATTCTGATTATACTTTGGATCCCAGAGTCGGCGGGGTAGAGTTCATTGCATGGTGAACCACTTGGGGATGACCATGTTGGTAGTTTTGTTGACCAACGACGAAATGTCTAGAAACATGACTCGGCAAAGGCTGGGCTGATGGTAGACCATGATTCTTGGTCACTTGTTGTGAGGAATGACTATGGGCATGTGTATGGGAACTTGATCCGGAATGGGACAACGTATAACGCCCGGCTGGGTTTCCAACGGCGGTGTATTGTTGGGGGTGACGATGGTTCGTAGAGCTCATGGGTTGAGGTTGAGGTTGCATTTGATTCGTAGGTGGTTGTATTGGTTCTGTGAATAATACAGAATTCGATTAATTAGGCACGCATTTTCGACCAGACGGGTCAATTTGGATGACCCTTGCTCGGGGGTCACAACCTAAGCCGCTGTAAAACAGGTTTTGGTATTCGTTTAACGATTAGTTAATTTATTACCTTTCTGACTTCGACGCGGCAACGAATTCGGCTTTTGTTGCTGTTGCTGCTGTTTCTGATGCTGCAGAAGTTGCAGCGTTGCTGAGGCCGAACTAGGATTACCATTCATTGTATGACCATTAGTAATAAATTGTTGCTGCCTGGAATGAACGACAGTGACCGGTGGGACGGCTTGGAACTGTGACGGAGATCGTTGACGTAAAGCTATGGAATTGAAGGGTAGCGTAGAAGGGCTTGGGAGGGTCACGCCGTTATTCCCGTTCTGATTCTTTACGACGTATATGGGTTGTTTCGGGTGTTGCTGCTGTTGCGGGCCCTGTTGTTGCTGTTGGTGTTGTTTACTACTGGGGCCTTGTTGCTGAGCATGCATGGCGGCTTGAACGCTTTCATATTCATAGAAATTCGATACAGGTCGCTCCAGTTTTTCTCGCGGATGCTCTCGTCTCTGGGAATGGTAATGTTGTTGGTGACGCCGACTGTGAAGCAGAAAAATACGAGTTAATTAATGCTAAATCTGATGTCAACTGTCGAACTTTCGAGTCTAAGAGCGTGCAAAATACAAAATCACGATGCAATTAACTACTAAATCGTGTGTGAGCTTTGAGAAACAAAAATCAAACATAAGATTCCAAGCAAAATGTGCACATAACTTTGGTATACTATAGAATACTTGACCAGCACATTCAAAAGCAACATAAAATACAGCATAAATATTGGACATGTAACATAAACGAACAGTGCTTCAAAATCTTCGTGTATGTACTAAACTAACTAATGCTTCGCACTAATGCAGATGCAGATTTAGGTACGTGACTCTCAGGCTGAGGTATAAAAATGGTATTTATATCGTGTCACACGAAATCACCCAGGATGAATGACCAACCTTTCTAAAATTGCCTTTTTTCGTTGTTCCACAACAGTATTTTTCATTTGACGGATTTGATCTTCCGAGAGACGACGGCGGGTTCCATTATTATTCCCTTTGGAAGCCTTGTCTTTGTCATCGCTAGTAAGTTTGGAGGTAGGATAAGGTTTAATTTCGTGCAAAACGTAATAACATTTACATGTCGGAATAACTATACGTAAATTATGAAAAGCGTCTTAACAAATGTCGCTTGTAACTTGCAACATTCAACATTGTCGAATTGGAAGCCGCACACTGGTCCTGAACCGCGTTTAAATATTTACACATTGAATTGAGCATGCTAATTTCATCCAGGGATGCAACATAGATTTATAGTATTTACACGTATAATCGCCGCGCTGCGCAAAATATTGATACCAATTAAATAACTTACTTCAAATGATGTCGGATCTCCTCATAGTTAATGTAATGAGAGTACTTCTTAGGATCCACGAAGCCTACCCTACTTCCGGGTCGTGTCATTTCATTGTACACGTCATAACTAGCAGAGCGAAGGTGATTCGGGGTATTTGAATTAGGATTTCCATTGACATCTTGCTGATTTTGACCCTGACTCTGACCCTGACTATTGTACACTTCACGACTCCGTTGGTCTCGTTCCACGGAGCGACTAGCTTGATGTCCACTGTCCATTGATTTCCGGAACGGATGATGCGGTCTAAGGTTACTTTGGTTCGAATAACTGGAGGATGGACCGACTGTGCCGTAGTTTCCGGCTTTGTTCGAAATTGACACTGTGATTCCGTAGGGTGACGATTCTTGTTGTTTCTGCTTGTCAACGAGACGTTGGTATTGTTCCTGTATCGTTGAAATTGTATTTACGCAATTATATTAAGGTATATGTTAACGTACCTTGTGAAATTAACAATACTTACATGTATCCGAACTTGCTCAGCATGAGCGGCTTGTCGGGCTTTTTCCTTCTCAACCTGCTCAGCTTCTTCACGGTCATTTCGCTCAATTTCCGCTTGTTGTTTCCGGATATCGGCTGCAGAAAGACCAGAAGTACCATGTGAGGATTTTCGATGTCGTCCGAATCGAAACATTGAGCCAAGACCACGGAAAATTCCTTGTTTCTTCTTCCCAGCACCTTTCTTTCCGTAGATCCCTTCTGATTCGTACTCCGAAGGTTCGGGATAAGGTTGGGACATGGGATGACCATACGTCGCACCGGAAATACAGGATTCTGTTTCTTCTTCGGCCACTGTACGTACATTCAAAAAAAAAAGAAAACTGTAAAAAATCTATCGCCATAAACGCAATATGCTGTCATTTTTCGCTCTTACGTGTTTCCATTCCATTCCCAATTTCACCCAAAGGAGCTTCATAGCTTCGGTCAACGGCTTGTCGAAAACTCTCGTTACAACCCCGACCGCGGACCACTCGAACAGCAGCCGGTGCATTTCTGGCTGGCCCATAACCCGATTTGACATCTTCTTGAATTTGAAAGTCCTGAACCATGGTTTGGAGTGATTCGAGGCTAGATGACTTTTTCATTCCAAGCGAGGGTCCAATATCTTTCTTGGAACCCTTGAAACTGGCTTCGTGCTGTTCATGGGGATGGTTATGACGCTCAGGTGAAGGAAGATGCCGGGAATGCTGTTTCAGAGATTCTACGAGAGAATCCACTGAATTGATTCGTTGTAACCCTGGTCCAGCAGATGTATCGGGTCGGTGAGCTATAGATAATTTCATATAATTTTTTCATTATTAGTATTTTCTACCGTCGAACTAATTACCGTAAAATAATAAAAATAATTAAGGAAATAATTCTTCTACTAAAACTGCGTTATTCGCAACATTCACAAACTATTAAAATCTAGCAACAAAAATGGTCAGCCAAATAAACATGTAAAATTATAATTTGTGTATTGCAACTCATAGTATAGGTATTGTGTAGACGGATGGCTTAGAATCTCGAAACGTATCCTTCCACTCACGGTCCATGCTATTAGCATTACACGTGTGAGTGGAGGGATAGGTTTCGAGATATGGTCCATGCAATTAGCATTGCGTGTGAGTCCACTCACGGTCCATGCTATTAGCATTACGTGTGAGGCCCCTTACGGTCCATGTTATTAGCATTACGTGTGATGTCACACACGGTCCATGCTATTAGCATTACGTCTGAGACCACTCACGGTCCATGGTATTATAGCATTACGTGTGAGGCCACACACGGTCCATGCTATTAGCATTACGTGTGAGTCCACTCACGGTCCATGCTATTAGCATTACGTGTGATGCCACACACGGTCCATGCTATTAGCATTACGTGTGATGCCACACACGGTCCATGTTATTAGCATTACGCGTGAGGCCACTCACGGTCCATGCTATTAGCATTACGTGTGAGGCTACTCACGGTAAATGCTATAAGCATTACGTGTGAGTGGAAGGATAGGTTTCGAGATTCCGAGCCGTCCGTATCAATACCTATACCAATATTTCTTGAATCTAAAAATTCGTAATTGTGTCCCCGTCACCAAAAAAATGCAATGTAACAATAAACTAGTATGAAAGCCCCGAAAATATTAAGAAAGCAAAGCCAAGCAGCATGCTGATTGATAAAAAACTAGCAAGATTAATAGAAATAATTGTCAAAAAATGACGAAAAATGAGGACAGATGAAGAGAGAGTTGTCAAGTACTTGAAGGAGTGGAGCAGAGACCACATGCATAGCACTTGAGGAGAAGAAACCCACTTTGCTTATGACCCCATTGTTGGAGCAGTTCCTTCAGCTGGTCACCCAAGCCGCGTTTCCCACTCGGACTAATGAGCGGGGGTGAGAGCTGGGGCTGGGATCCTGGAAGGCGCTGCTGCGTCTGATGCTGATAGTGAAAAGATTGATTCAGTTGTTCCTCGCTAAGGGCTTTTTGACTCAGGTCATCATCCGTGGAATTCGTGAACGGTCGCTTCGTTCCGCGGCGTGCCAATTGGTCTATGGAAACCAACGTATAGGGTCCAAAACAAATATTAGGTAACCGTCACCCGTAACCCTTTCACCAAACCCAGGTTAGTTAATTTAATATATTCAGGTTTTTACACGAAAATTGATTAATTCTTGCATTAGTTTGTTAAAAATCAAACAAGGTTAAATGATTACTTCTGATTACTTTGTTAGTATTGAAAATTATGAGTATGATTAGCGGTCCAAACTTGTTATAAAGTGGATGAATCATTGCAATATGGCGACTAATATGAAGCTACACAGCTAAACCGTCTAGTTTTAGTGTTTCCCAGCTATTCTACCTAATCGTACAGATACCCCCACACGAGGTCACAAATCACACAAACACGAATTATTGTTATACAATTACACACATACTGTATTTAAGTTATTGAATTTTGAGTCATTCCGATACTTACCTTGTAGATTCCGCTCACGAGCCAATTGCTCCGCCCGGCGCTGATCATTCATGCCTTCTTGTTGAATCATCATTTGCCGATGTCGTTCACGCTCTTCCCGAATTTTCTTATTTCGTTGGTAAGTGTCTGTGCCCTTGGCATCAAGGGTCGCGTGACGCTTTTCGGACATACTTTGACGTCCGAAAGCATCTCGAGCGAAACCACCGGCAGCATCTTCTAGCGATGTTCTGTAATAAGGAGAAAATTGTGTTGGAATCTGCGGTGACAATAACGAAGCAATGCTGGACAAGTATGGAAAAGTATACATACTGGCTGGCATATGTGGCATCGGACGGAGGGAGCCCGCAGCTACTGGCCGAAGGGGTGGGCACTTCCACAACGCTAGGTCGCCGTGGGGTCAAACCATCTTCCGGGGTGGATGACCGTGATCGCCGTGGTGGTTTTTGCGGTGGTGAGTACTCACCCTCCAACAGCACCGATTCACCCTGTTGATTTTGTACTGTTTTGCTGCGTTCTCTCGAATTCCGGTTTACCATCAAGGATTGAATTAGTGCGTTGTTATACGTTTCGTTAGTTGCCTGTGTTCAAAATCAAAAGAATTTAAAAAACGAATTCGAAATGGTTTTCCAAAAAACATGGCCGTTTAAAATGGGGAATTTTTAAGCAATTAAAAACGTGACGTACCCTATAGTAACTCTCATTTCTCACAGCGGGATTCCCAACAGCATTGGGCTTGCCTGTGAGTCTTTCGAGCACAGGGTTTCTGGGTAATTCCATGGAACTTCTACCGTACGGAGATGGACTCTGACTATTGGTTCGGGGTTGCTGACTCGATGAGTGACCTTGACCGTCTTCGGGAGATACCCGTCTCAGACTACTGCTGCGATTGTAAGCGTTTCCATTCTGATTATGACTGGGAACGTTATTGGGAACTTGACTCCGAGATTGATTGACATTGACACTGACATTGTAGGGTGGGACGAATTGATGCTGATGATCCAAGCTTGCGTTAATACTGGCCGGATTATTTTGCTCGGTCGTGGATTTTTCGTCCCCGCGGCTACCATCTGGAAAATATGCGAAAAATCGATTATTGTTCAATAATTGCAAGCTTTAGTTGAGTTTTGGGTTAGCTGCCGAAGCTCTTATGCAAATCTTACCCGCAGACATCGAAATATTACGTGACCCCCAAGAATCCATTTCGTCCCCAGACGCAGAACTCCCGCATCCGCTAATATCCGTGGTGGGCGCAGATGACGACGGTACTCTTCGTGCAATTGTAAGATTAATAAATCCTGGCTTGGGTTTCGGCCCATCCTGTGTCATGGTCCTTTTGAGGGTTTCCATTGCATCCGTATTGGAACGATCGAGTAGAGAAATACCGTTGATATTCATGAGTTGATCATTTGATTTCAATCTTCCGTCTCTCGAAGCAGCTCCGCCATGAATCACACTCTTAATGAAAATCCCCATGTCAATCATGTTCCCTTTTTCAGCCGACGTCGTTTTTCCTTTGACGCTAATGCCCAAACCAGCTTTTTCCGTGTCCAAGACCGGAATGTCCAGAACTAAGATTTCTCGTTCACTCCAGGGTACGGCTGGAATGTCTTCGCTGACTTTCTCCGGAGGCTGCAATAATGTTTCAAATTATACCATTTTGTTCAATTGGCACCTGACATATTAACCAATATTCATATTTACAAATATACTACATAATAAAAACTTACAATTTGACGTGGAAGTTTGGGACTCAGATCAATTCGTTCTTGACGTGACACCACGAGCTTCACAATTCCACCCTGTGGAACGTTCCGTAGAATGGAAACGGCTTCAGCCTGACTCTTCCCCGTTATTTCGATTCCGTTTACTTCAAGTAATCGATCCCCGGGTCGAAGTCTTCCGTCGTCTATGGCAGCTCCCTGTGGAAAACAAAAAATTAGCATAACGCATCTCATTTCATTCATTTTCATTTCAAGCCTACGTAATGTTGTTGCAATACACAACTTACCGTTGGCAATATATTTTTAATGTAAATCGGACAATTTCCTCCAGCAGGATTGTCACGGGTTGTAATACTAAACCCGAGGCCTTGTTGACCTTTCTGAAGATCAATATCATATTTTCGACCTGGAAATCAAGATAATACGTGAGGTACTGCTATAAAGAATTAACGTATTTCGAAAACCAATAACTGATAACGCACCTATTTTCCTAGTATTCGATGAAATTAATGAGGTAGTAGATGACGGCCTTGCAAGCGGTATGGCTTGGACTGGTGATTTCTTTGTCGCTGAAACTGTGGCGACCTTTGAATCTCCGACAACTGTAGTAATATCAGCGAATTAGTCAGTTTAGAACTTAAACCAGTAAGCTTATAAGAACAAAATATGCAAAAAAACGTACTTTTTTCATGACTATGAATCAAATTCTCCTTTTCTTCACCCTCCCCATTGAACTTTGACACGAGATGATGGACGCTATTCTGAAACCGCTGCAATCCACCATTCTTGACAACTTTCAACTTGAGTTCCGGTGTATTGAGACCCTCACGAAATAATCCTTGGGCCTGCTGGAACGGAACACAGAGAAGAGTATGTCCATTAATTTCAATTATTTTATCTTGAGCCTGAAGCCTTCCGTCCCGGTCAATTCTTCCACCGGGCTCAACCCCTTGGACAATTAAACCTTGATTCTTGGCTGAAGCCTTGTGTTCAGGCACTAGGTGAATTCCTAATGGCCCTACTTCGTAGCGTAGGATCATTTCAATTGTTTCTTCTGCGGTGGGTTGGGATAGGGCGGAATTAATATCCTCGTCATCGTATTCCTCGTAAGTAATTCCGTTGTGGGTGGGACTTCGAAATTGGGGTGCAGAGGTGGAAATCGGGGTTGAGAAATGCTGCGGTGGAGGTGGAATGGCGTCTGTCGGTGTTTCAGGGCTCGCATTGGCTCCAACAGGCTCTTTTCGTAGACTCAGAAAATGTGCTCTGGAAATTACGAAAATAACGCCATGTATTAGTTTAGAATCATTGAAATAATATAATAGTGTGCTGGTCAATTGCATAAGGTGTAAGTCGCACAAAGTGAATTAGCCCATCCGAATACGATGTACTGGTCCTGGTCACCGTCAGTCGAAATGAAATCGATGAAATCCCCTAGTGTTAGTTACTTGGTACGATTTACCGACGGGTTGACCCTGACCCTGCACGACGATAATCCAACTGTATTGGAAATACTTAATCCGACGACATATTATAATTTCAATGAAGCTTATTAACTATTATTATTTATTATTATTATTAACATGAAATTATACACTCTATAGAAAAATCCAGGGTGGTAAAATAGGGTGGCATTTTTCGATACCATGAAAAAATAGAATATGCCATAAAAAGAAGACTTTTGCAATAGGAAATGGAATGCT
>JAQFYT010003025.1:0-11566 GCA_034694925.1 Ceratophysella denticulata
TTAACGCGGAAGGAGTAATTGAATGGATATTAGGAGCCCGTAGGAGCTAGCCCTGTACTCCGGCAACAACTAGCACGCCCCACTACTCGTCGAATTGGAATATAAATGAATTACCGCAATAAAACCGAGAATATGAATGGCGTGGTTCGGCCCCGCAATGCAATAATAATAAGAATAATGAGTGAAATATTGGCTTGAAGACCGGCTTCGTCTGGTTTTCTTAATTGGATTTGTCCACACATGAGAAGGAGGATGCCCATAATGATTCCCCAGTGAGACGTGAGTCCTGGAACATCAAGGAAAGAACAACGTTCATTAAATTCCCAAACAACTATATTTTATCTCTTTCTCGGCCTCTTCTCCTAAATGGCCTTTCAATTAACCACCCTACTTCCACTCAAAACAAAGCCAGACAGACACGTGTGCTAGAGGGTAGGGTCCAATCACCTCCATGTACCTAATAGCTTGTTGCCAAAACAATTCAACTTTCTCCAAGCTCCTGCTCCATGTCAAGCAGTCAACAAGGTAGCGCATTGCATTACCAACATCCTGCCTATAATTTGCATTATCTTCTCAGGATTCCAATTATAAACTGTCCTACCTATGCCCTGAACACCTAATGCTACGGCTGTTTCTAAGTTACCAACGGTTTGAACTTACCTTGCTCATTATTTGCAAATGGATAGCCCAGAGCCACAGCGATGTTAATCATAACAATCATACTAAAAACCAAATTCCCTAGGAAAGGTTCATATAAACTGCAACTGAAGAGCATCGGCCGATCTGCAAAAACAAAATGCTTTTAAATTAGACTCAGTCCAAAGGCATTTTGAGAAAATTCTGGGAATCTGTATCGTGGATTCTGAGTCTGACGGATTTGAAAAGTTTTACAGTACAAAACCTACGACGGAGTTGTCGTTGCCAGTCCATTTCATAGAAAAGGGCCTCTCTTTGTTCAAAGAAGTTGGTAACTTTCGACCCCTTTTCGTCATCTTCCGTATCTCTGAATACACGTTCCATCGTATCTTTAGTCAAATAGCCGCAGACCGGCGGTATGGGAAAAACAACTCGTTCAAGATACTCTTCTTCTTCATCCGATCGAACGATCTATTTATTTGAGCGTCACAGATGCAACATTGTAATGAAGTTCCAGAAAACTTAGGTACTTTAATAGTGCGGGATAGTAGAAGTTACCTCGATTTGAGCCGTTCTTTCACTGTAGTACTTGACAGCATCCGCATACAGGCTCCGTTTGCTCAATGCATTATCCAATTCCTGTTGAACGGCCTTGTCATGCTGGGCTAATTGATGGCACAGAATGTACAGGGCATGTCCAACCTAAACGGATCGAGATAGGTATGTTATGAAATTCAGATTCTGAAGGTCTAAGTCAATGACTAGTCCATTCAAATACCTGTTTAGCAGCTACAGCATTTCCTCTCATTTGATCCACATAGTGATCTCTGTCCGAACTATGAGCTTTCCCAATCATTTCAATCTATTTATGTATTCGTTTTGATTTTAATTAATCGAACTGTATCTGGGTTGATCTGATCCTATTTGTGTAATACATAAGATATATGAGGTTTACCATATTCCGAATGTTCATCTTGCTAATTTTCATACCAGGGTTAAACAAGTTACTGAGTAGATGCTAAAAGAACGAACGATGTTTCTCTACCTTAATGGTGATTAGGATTGACTATATTGATAGGCTAGCACGTTATAAAAAGACGTGAAATGCTTATAAGGATTGGTTTTGCGTCTTTTAGGACTTGGAGGACATTGAATGTATGTATTTGAATCTTGAATTAGGTTTACTAACGCATGCATTGTTACTTGATTTTTGGAAGGTTTTTCGAACAGTTATTCGGGTTGTAAAACGTTTATCGGCATTGAATCTTCGGCATTTCGGAGTTAGGAAATTTGGGTACAGTGAATACATTTACCTACATTCACGAACTGTTAACTTCATTGAAGTATATGCTGTAGATTCCTTATTGCTTGTGAATTGAATACAATTCAAATAACATTTTCGTAAGCCACTCCTTCGGTAAATGGTTTTAACTAGGTCCGATGTTTTTGCCAGCCGATCTTATTGCAATACGATGTTTGGTACGGTACGATGTCTTGACTCTGCGATGTTTTTGACGGCCGATTTGCTGTCCATGCGATGTATTATGTATTAGGTAAATCATGCGATGTGTAGACCCTGCGATGTTTTTGATCCGATGTTTTGACATACCTATGTTTTGACTTCCGATATATTGCGATGTAATTCTTTTCGCCGGGAACTTTCTTATAGATAGACCCAATATTGGTTCTATGAAAAAAGGCCTGATAAAAAGTTCCCCCGATAAAGTTCCTTGAGATATCGGACGTTTATTTAATCTAATACCGAATCTAACATTAGGGATTGAATCTAACCTAAATCTTACAAAACTAAGAAGTTCCTCGAGGGAACTTTTCCGGGAAGTCTCCTCCGGTACTATTTTTAGGGAACTTTGTGGTCGAGAAGTTTGACCCGGTGAGGTTTTTTCTTCGAACGTTTTTTCCTTCCTGTTACTTGCCTTTAATATTTCTGATCAGTTTGTTTAGCGTAGAAGAAATTTGCCAAACGGCCAAATATTCTTTTCTCCAATCGGGTTTTCATCAAGCTGACCGCCTACAAAACATTTTGACGGAATTGAACCGATTCTTTGAGATTGAGATTACATCAGCATTTATTTAGCGAAGAGTGCGGCACACAAATAAAATGTACTTCGTATTCCGGCTTCTGGCAATCGTTTTTTATAAGTGAACCAGTCGCAGTCGCAAGTAACTTAAGATTAATTAGACAACGACTATTGTATAAAATGAAATTGTTAAAACCGGCTTGTATACGTCAAACTTTCACCTTCCGCAAATGTCAAAATAAAAAAAATGCCAAAAAAGTTGTAGCAGAGCGTGGTTTCGATCCACGGACCTCTGGGTTATGGGCCCAGCACGCTTCCACTGCGCCACTCTGCTCTCTTGTGAATTACACACAAATATACCTAACTTGAATCAAATCAGAACCAACTCCTCATTGGGTCTCTTCTGGCCGAACCCCAAAAAGCCTCACGGAGAACACTAAAGAAAGTTCGTGTCAATAATTGAAATTTTATAAAGGTACCCCACTCACACTTGCGATGCGAGAAAGATGATGCAATACTGAAATACCTATATTATTGAGAGAGAAAGAAGCTTACCACTACTACTGCCGCGTGCGTGTATCTGATGGTTTAGTTGAGCTCTTTTTAGTTTGAGTTTGGGTTTGAGTGAGAATATGGGAAGGCGATTTATCCGATTTGGTACAATAATTTTTGTTTGGAATTAGGAATGTGATGCTGATGCTGATGAGTGGATAAGATGAAATCAAACATGTTTTTACAATTTGATTTGTTTTCTATTCTGTTCTAACTATTACTAGTGAATTACATAAATAGAAGAGCAGGTCAGGAAGAAACTTTAACATTGCAGCATAAAACGACTTATTTATGTTAGCAAAAGAGAATACTCTTTGTTAGAAACGTAGAACTTAATATAATGTGTAATTAACCACATCGAAAGCACAAATAACACGCGTGCACGGTAAATGCTCGAGTTAACACTGCTGTTGGACGGTAACGGTAAGCGGGTAGTATTGGCAACATTCAAGCTCGGTTGATCACATGATCACAGCTATTTAGGCTCAGTCAGTAGTAATTTGTAAGATTTCTCGGAAACATTGAACAGTTGCTCCAGGTCCTAAGGAGTAACTTTGCTAAAAGGATTTTATGAATAGGTTGTGAAAATTATGTCTTAAACACATTAATTTGACAGATTACAGATTCGAAGAAAAGGATTTTGAGACAGGGAATTTTTTTGCTGAAGAATCGATATTTTATGAACGCGATTTTCCTATATTCTTAGGACGAGTAAGTATTAGCACGGGATTAACCCATGAAAATAAGAGAGTAGAGGCTACTTCGCCCCCAATCAACGAATCGAATAACAGGAAATTCATTCTAAATGAAGATGAAAGATAAATTCATTCTCCAAAAAGTGAAGTATGTGCCCAGAAAACAATAGCGCCACATTTATCAGCATGGCCGACTTCCCTTAATTTTTCATAACTCGAAGACGTCTCAACCAAATAAACTTAAATAAACAGTAATCTGACCTACACTCGGATGTTTAGAATCTGAAGGATTACCTTAATTTTAAAAAATTATGTTCGCCCGTAATTAATTAATTAAGATTCCACAAACCTGGCGGAGGGAATTTGAACTGATTTTTGTTTAGGTTACTCTTAATCTACGTGGGAATGATAAGACTAAAAAGATATATGTATTAACGAATCAACGAATATTAAGTTACTTTCACTTACGATTAGATGATTTTACAAGATTGCAATATACAGATACATACATTTTAGCCATGCCAGGGTTGCTGTTGCTGGTGCGTTTGTGTCGGCGTACCATTCCATTATTAATCTATTTCTAATTCATATTATTCTTGCAAGCAGGTACTGCATAATACCATAACTTCAATTGGTATGTATGAATACCACTGTACGTAATGACTAATAAATATAAGTAATACTTCTGCAAGTATTAGTAATAAGTAGTAATTATTGATCGGATTCCTTGGCTTTTTCTCGTGTTAAAAAGAAAAGTATATCAATTCGAATGAAAATGAATGATAGATAATATAGTAAATCTTTATATTTAAATAAATTAGGTTAATGGCACGAATGTGCCACCGTAAGCATTTTCTTTGCGCATAACGAATGGAAAAGCAGAGGAGATTCGGAAACTGCAAACCAGCAAAATAATAAAGGTCGTGGCACAAAGAAATGCACAGTTGCATGTCGCATTAGTTAGTGCGTTAGGAATGAATTGAATGTACTGTTTTACTAAATTATCCGACTATGTTTACAGTTTACAATTTCCTGAAATTTACTGAATCTGAATTTGTTAAAACCTTGGACCTAATAACTTAGTTTTAATAAATAATAATGAGAAATACCCACTGGCTTGAACGTAACCGAGCTGTGAACGCGTAATTCTAATCAGGTAAGAATTTAGATAACAAGACTAATTTTTCCATGACCTAAATAATCATAGATTTATTTTGAATTAACTCAATTACAGATAATATTTAGCGCGTGTAGACTTATGAATACAGTATAGCTGTGAAACTGGTTGACAAAAAGAGCGAAGCGTTCCTAATAGAATGATCGCTTCGAGTCAGCGACTATGTGCAAATAGTTTTTGTTTGATTTAGATTTGGATATGTGATGAGATTTGCACTGGTATTAAATTAATCTTTCTTGTGATGTGATTTTGATTCTGATGCCAAGAGTGAGGAAAGTAGACTAGTTATTCATATTTGGAAGTACTTACATGGGGATTTGGGATGATTGGGCGAGGAAGAAGGCCCGGGGAAGAAAGAAGTAACCGGAAATAGAGTGTCGGTGAGTTGGGTCGGAGCTTCTGAAGGGAGAGATCAAACGCCTGGGACGGGGACCGACAAAGCGGAGTATTTATAAACAAGCGGTTCTTCTTTGGCGGTTCCCTTTTAATTATGCTGGAGGGTGATGGGGATGTTGACGGGGAGGTGTGTCCGGAGCTTCTGACTCCTGAACTCTGACAAGCCCGTCCACTTTCCTCTCAACACAAGAGGTCATGAAATCCTATACCATTCAACCAAACCATGAATCTCCAGCAGAAGAGAAAGCACTACCCGAGCCACCTTCAGCTTTCACTTCTCACACGTCCAAATACAACGCGTTCCTCCTATCGTTAATTCTCACCTCATGCGCGATGCAAATATAAAAAGTTAATTACTGGAAAAATTACTCGTTCGACTTTAACCATGTTACATTCAAATCGGAAAATCTTCGTTAAAAATCGAGTGCGATCATTCTTCAACCCGATTTTATAGAGCGCATTCATATAAATTTTAAACCATGAAATTCAATGCCGCACTGACTATCTAATAGATCACACATCAAAGGTAAATAAGTCATTTTTCGCAAAATATTCGCAAGAACTCTTTTTCCCTGAAGTTTGCAGAATTTCCTGCCAGACGCAGAATATCAGTAATTTAACTTCTCGATCTGGATATAAATATAACACCATATGATGAATGAGTCATCGGGAGGATGACGCGCGAAACTTAAGCCTTGTTGTTGCATTTTGAGACGGGATATACAGACTGCTACGTGTAGGATGTATGTACTTCGAGTCGAGGTAGTTGAAACCTGTGCCGCCGGGATTATTTATGTTGTACACCGAGAAATTATCTCTGGAATCTGCTTACCCATGAACCAAATCACGATTTGTTGAAAGACGCCTGTAGATGTAGACAGACAATATCAGATCAGGATCAGGATCATAATATATTATGATATTATGAAGAATGAAAATGTCCATGCTTTCTAATAGTAGGACTCCAAATAATGACTCGGTGCTTTTGCATTATGTGGGTTTAAAAGACGCCGACGAAGAAAACGACTCATTAGCAGCCATGTACAATTAGACGGGAAGGATTTAGTTGGTCGTGGAATGATTTATTGAGAGAGGAAATATGTTGACAGCACACTCTTTCCCTCCGACTTTTTTTTGCAGTCGGGTAGTTGGGAGTTCTCGGGCATTCGGCTAGACTCTCCTTCCCTCCGCATGTCTTAATTGCGACAAATTCCCTTGAGTTAAATTTTCCATGAAAAGTGATTCTTATCTTCCTTCTGTATATTTGGCCAGGAGTGATGGATCCATCATTTAACTTGAGCTCTCCGCATCCAGGCTCTATATTATTTACATTACGCAGTGAACCAATTATAATGAACTTTGACATAATGAGAACTTCGGATGTAGTTATCAGCTCAGCTTATTTAATAGTATAGTAGGTCGATCTCTAACTTTAGCATCTGTATAACTTGGAACATATTGCTTGACATACAACATGTAGACTTTAATCGAACAAGCGCTCAAATCACGTTCGACCTACACTTATGATATTATACGGTTAGGTTAGGTTTAAACGGCCGTCTGTTAGGTGTAACCTCTCGGCAAGATTAGGCTTGTTGGTAGAATGTGCAAGTGCAATTCAGGCCTCTGACAGACATGAAGATTTGAACTTGCTCTGAGCGCTAGTTCAACCCAAGTCATCCGGCCCATTTATCGATTTGTTATTATCGAATCGCATTTTTGGAATTTTGTTTTTATCAACTCATAAACTTCATGTCAACTTTCTCATAAATTGATTCATGTTTGTAGCTAGATCTTGATGCATCCGTAAAACCAACTCTCGTCAAACTCCTATCGAAGGTTAACACAGCAGAACCTAAGCGCAAGAAATTTATTTTTATTAGCCAGTGCTGTGTCTAGGAAAGACAAATATGACACATTGTAAGGGGATATATAGCTCAGGCAAGAGCATGGTTGGGACCATTGTCCACATAGCTAATTGTCTGCTTCCTCTTATCTGAGGAACAAGATTCCAGCTGTACACACAAAAGAAACAGACGGTTAAAAAATTAAAAAAATACTGTCGAAGGTTGATGCAGGTATTTATAGGTATTTTAATTTTACATCCCTCGATGTGTCATCCTGGTTCCTCTTAATCCTACCCATTACCTACCCCGCGTAAAGAACTCGAAACAGTAGGTATCCCAAAAACCCAAAAAATTCAACCATACTGTACAATATAATTTACTAAATGCAAGTTCATATTTGTAGAATTCATGGTCCATAAATAAACAGGGCACGATAAGGATAAGAGAGGGCAAAGGTCTTTGCTGATGTGCTCACTATTGGAGGATAGGCACATAGGCACTGGCACTACCTTCTCATCTCCAGTTCATTTTTTTTACAAATGCTGAACTGACACTCACTGATGCTGTCAAGGGAGAGGAAGTGGATCTGCGACGTTCTGCTTCAGAGTTCCAGTGTCTGGATCTATCTGGATGGACTTGGAGTGGAGAAATTGGAGAAATTGTTTTTGTTTGAAGAATAGGTGTCTTTGGATTTCTAGATCAATGTACATTTTCATAAGTATGTTTGAAAATGATGAAAGTATGACTTTGATGTAATTATTGTGAGAAGTAGAGCATCTTTACAAACAATAGGCATATGGATTTTGGATGCGTATAAGGAAATTCATTTCAATAGGCCAGACTTTTCCAATCTTGAGGGTTTCAGATCTCAGACGGCACTTGATACCCCGCGTCCGCACTCCGTGTAACCTTTCTAATCTGTGTAAACACGAGGTTTTATCAACTCCCTTGGCTGTTATGGGACTCATTCATTGCTGCTATCAAACAAGTTGTAGTTTATATTTAAGGTATATGGTATAACTCAAGCAAGACTAACATTAATGCTTCCAGAAATTCCCTGAGCATATATCTGTACGTGTATATTATCTTATCTTTTGGTGTACATAGCTGTATAGTTTCAGTAAGCCTGAAGTGTCTGCGTCCCGCCTCCGCCGTATCGCGTTATCCGTACGCCTTACCGAAATATTTTAGCATACCTATTAAGAAGGTCGAAACACTACTGACTGTCAATCTACATACCCCCATTTCATTAGTCTAGCAGATTCCAGGTCAAAATGCCGAAAACCCGATTGCCGAAAAAGGGGGAAATGGGGTTGGGGAAATCAAAAATATGCAGGTCCCTTTGCCGAAAAGTGGCAACCCAATTGCCGAAATTTTATTTAAAAATGATCAAAATGATCAAAGTCAAATCATATGAAGTTTAATGAAAATCTGGAACATGAAGTGTTATTCTAGTGATCCAGTTACGAAATTTAACAGTTTTAAAACGACTACTGTACAATCCACATGTTTCAATTAGGCGATGGTTTCTGAGACGTTGGAGTCGTCGTTGTAATCTTGGTTTTCCTCCACCTTCTATTTTGTTTAAAGAGTTTTCAGTATTTTGCTGAAATTTACAGATGAGTAACATGAATCTCCACATAGGTGGACGCTTGATTCCCAATGCACTGTTGAACTTGTTATGAAATCCTTCCACAAAGTTCGAAGTCCTTATATTTCATCAAGCACGCGAGTGTGCACGTTCCATAATTGAATTGGAAACATATGATCTTTAAAGAGAGTGCCTACATAAGTTTTTAAAGTACTTCGCAAGAGGTAGAAGTTCAGGAGGTAAAAGCTTGACGATTTACATCTCAGTACTGGCACAAAAATAATGTGTGTTCGGCTCTCTGCTCTAAACTCTACTGAAGTTCTGAGATGGTTTTTATCTATAGATCTTATCTTTATAGATAGCTACTATGACCTTTTTCTATTCCCGATTGCCGAAAAAATGATGGGGAAAATGGTTGAAAACCTTTTTTTTTTCGGAAAACAGGTAAAAAGTGACGGACGCTTCAATTTCCCCATTTTCCCAAACTTTCGGCAATCGGGTTTTCGGCATTCTGACATGGAATCATTGTGAATTCAATTCGTGGCCCGTCCCCGAAGAACAACTGGAACGGGTCATGTACCGTACCGAGCTATTTCACATTTGATTCTCTTGGAATACTTCAAGGAAGTAAGTCCTTCCACAATGGGACATTCATTCCATTACCAATTACCATAGTAATGCTTCACTGCAGCTTTACGAAAATTCAACATTGAAGCCGAAGCCGGGTTTGGTGTTCCAGATGTAATTCACAGTGGATTAACACTTGCTGACTCCTAAATATCCTTACAACATGCGAAAAAATTTGTAAGTTACACGTCAATGAACAGGGCAGGACAGAATGGGAAACATATAATCATACAATGAGAAATTGAGTTTTCTACTAAAGATTGATATTCCAGAAAAGTTCATTTTAGTTACCTACCTATATTATTAAGGTTACAAAAATCGTTCTTATGGAGTATCCAGTTAAATGTTTCAGTTTAATTTGACTAATGATTTGAACGAACGATTTACCAGAAAGCAGGAAATGTACTACACTTACAAATATGGCCTAAATTATGATAATGAATCTTCATTGCATGGTAATTGTATATAATGGTAATAAAATTAAAATTTCCTGTGCAACAAAAAAAAAAGACGGTGCGGAAAAACATAAAAAAGGCACAGTAATTTGTTTTTAATAGCTCAAGCAAAATAACTTCAAGATTCTAGATTCCGCGAGACATTGGGCTGATCTTTTATAAGGCTTACTACTAAACAGTTTACAGCTTTGACTAGCTCAGCAGAAATAGAAGTTATTTCGATCTAGTGTAAAATGAAGAATCGAGCATTTAAATATTTGTGTAGTTTACTAATAATGCTACTTGCATTAATTCCCTTTATTTTGGTTCTACCCATCTACGCTTTTCGCTTCTTTGTCGGTTCAATTTTAGTGAATTGTTATTCTACGGTTGACAAATTGTTGACGACTCGAAGCTCAATATTCGGAGTTGATGACATTTACAAGAAGCCCAGAAGTACGATTGTCGCGACCTTAGTCGTAGAAGGAACTGTGAATCTGGAGAAAGCTCGGGATGTAGCCGAGTCTCGGCTGATCCAGCAACGAGATATTAATGGAACACTTAAAAAACCCGAACTTCAACAGTTTGTTGCACCGTTTTGGGGTTTTCTGGCCTGGAAATGGGACTTTGACTTCGATGTGCGAAATCATATACGAATGTACAACGGACGCTTTCAGCCATATTTCACGGATGGTACAAAACCGGTGAACTCTGCAACGATGGTCGAAGTCAGTGAAGAGCTGATTTCAGCGCCATTTTGTAGCAAAAGATCCCCATGGGTTGTCCATATTATTCACAATTACAGTGACACCGACCCGGTATCAGGCTGTCAAGTAGGACTTCCACAAACTGCCCTGATGCTCCAAGCACACCATTCTTTGGGTGATGGTTTTTCACTTCTTAGAGCATTTGTGTATGACCTGACGGTTGGTGAAGATGTCACTGCTGTGCTGTCAAGCCATAGTTCTCGTCCGAAGGGTCAACATGGCTTTCCAGGAATCGGTAGTGCATTTGACCGTGTCTTCTCGGCTCCTTACGAGCTGGTATACGATTTATGGACTTCTACTGATGTAAATTCTTGGCACGTTCCCAAAAAACAACTGGAGCGAAAAATGAACGGAGCTATTTCTCACATGATTCCCATGGACTATATAAAAGAGATCAAGGCTTTGCACAAAGTCTCATTTACAGCTCTGATTCTGGAATGCTTCACTGCAGCTATTCGGAGATTCATGATGGAGGCTGGCTTCGATGTCCCGAGTGTAATACACTGCGGGTCCATGCTTCCCGCCCCTGAACATCCCGACAAAATGCGGAATCATATGTACATATAGAGTACAGGGTCGCTCATAACACATTCAAGTGTATGTAATTAACGTGCGTATTGCTAATAATACTAATAAACCCATCCTATTTATTTGAGATTGGCAATAATTTATTGAATAGTAGGTTATCTCATGCACTGTTAATGTAGCGTTTGGTTGTATGAAAATTGAAAGTATTATTGGCATGCATTCATCATTGAATGACCTTATCACAAACTTATGATAAACTACGGAGTGTGATACCAAA
>JAQFYT010003026.1:0-11566 GCA_034694925.1 Ceratophysella denticulata
AAGATGGAGTTGACATGGGCCGAAGCGAGGGCTCTCTTAAGGATAGCGTTCAGTTCTGTGTGGCGAGGAATTGTACCATCTTTGGTTCTCAACATACAATACACGGAAACTAAAAGCTAAAATCAAATCAAACCAGCAAAAAAAAGTTTTTTTGTTGATTCCAGTGCAAATAGTAGGAATAAGGCAATAATGCAGTATTCGTATACGTACGAAACGAACACGAACGGAATAGACTAGGTTTTTACTTCCCGTTTGGTTAGTTTTGTATTTTTTGTATTTGGATCTGTATATAACTTTTGCATTTTACAAGCGAGTTCTCTTAGGTTACAATGCTATGTAGTATTTTTTTTTATTGTGAAAATTGAAATTGAAAGTGAATTTTTTGACGTGAGACTTTCCTTTTTGCTTCTACATTGTATGTGTAGTAGCACAGTCGTAGTATTGTATGCTGAATTTGTTGGAAATGTGCCCAGTCGAAGGTGTGTATGTGCATATCTGCAAAACGGCTTGTGGTAAGCTTTTGGCATAGGATATACATAAGCATTGGATTCGACCACGATTCGGTAACAGGCCACGAAAATTAGAAATCTAATTCTTCTAATAGGTATAACCGTTACACCAAAAAGTGCAATTAACTCGCAAACCAATCTAACTGATTTACAAAAATTAGTAGGCAAAATTTGATGAATTCGACTTAGCTAACTTTTGTCAAATTAGCGAAATTTTTGTTCCCCCGATATATCAGGGGCTAATTCGTCCGATAAAAATTGTCGTGTCGCCTTTCTTGCCACCAACTCTTCGAAATACGGAAGGCTTTCAACCGTATACCTACATTTTTAGCTTTAGTTTAACCCAAAACAGATGATTTAGCAGATATTTTCAGATATTTTTATTTTCCTTTGCCCGACACATACGCAGAGCTGTATGGATACTATGTTGTGTTGTACTGTAATTTTACTATAAACATCTTATGGACATGGACAGTCAAACAACCCCATGCTCCGCTATTTTAATATTATGGGTTATAGCATAACGCCTCTTCTGTTGACCCAGATTTTTTTTTGCAAAAGTTTGCCCGCACATTGCATTGGCAACTGGCAACATATGCCTGGGCTCTTCTGGCTAGTAGGCGGCGAGTCGTTGAAGGAAGTCCATTAGTGTTAGTGTCTTCTACGTATGTCGTATTACCTTCAAGGAAGCCAATTCAGTGCTAAAATGCTCCTGCTGCTATGCTATAGACTTGAAATGCTGCATTTGGCTTCGGTTTAAGGTTGTTTCAGTAAATTTGAATTTTCCGCGAAATGCTTACAATGAAAGTTTTCAGGTTAATTTCCACCATTATTTCTTGAAATTCACTCAAAATTTGACACAAATAGGAAAATGTCGTGTTGAAACAATTGTACAGATTGAATCAATACGGTACCTATTAGCTTTTAAACGATGTGTCGCACGGGTAATATTTGACCTCACATACATATAACGTTAGCCAAAACATTTGGCGGAAGAATATTTTTTAAAGATTTCGGAACTTCTGAATTCGCGAAACACTTCTTCTGTGCTTTCTAATTTCAATTCTGCAATACACCCTTAAATTAGCAATAGACTTTTTGGTAAGTTCCTCATTCGTTTTTATTTTGCACTCAAGTCAGGTCAGACAAAGCATTTTTATATACCTATAGCTTAGCGAAAATTTTATACAGAAGAAGCCTTGTATCCTGTATCAGAGTATAACGAGAAAAGTAAAAGTACAATGTATTTACCATATATACCAAGGTATAGCACAAACCCGTTATTTGTTTTTACCTTGGAATTTTGGAATAATTACTAATTATGTCCTAATTCGCGGTATTCTATACAAAACGCAGTAAAGCCTTCATATTTTAGAACGCAGAACAGCTGCGAAAGCTTTATTATTCGACGTCTCTCATTCCCAGACCTATTAATGCGATTAATTATTGGAAACGTCACAATGTAAGTATTATATGCCAGCTTCAGCCGGTCCAATTTCACGCCGAAGTCAAAGCCATATTATACGAAAATTGGTAGGTCGATACTGGATCACTCAGAGTTTAATAGTAGAGGAAAATAATTGATTATTTTCCCCCAAAACACGTATGAAACGATTACAAGACCGTTATATTCACGTAACAGTACAATTGTCTTGTCAGTATATTTCCGTGTACTCTATACATAACGGCATTAAAATAAGCCAAGTCGCTAAAATTTGGTAAATACTAGCCACATTTTCATGTTAGCTTGAAATATTTAATATGTTTTAGAAATATGATAATCTGTATCTGTTGTGTTGCGTGTTTGTCCAAAAGACCTTGGCATTTCCCGATCCGCTTTTTGTGATAGTGCGCTCTTGGTTGAATTTAAATGATGTTAGTTTGATTGGAATCGTCTATCTCGAAACTTTGACATTTATCCGTAATCCGTATGATTCTTCTGGTTTGGCTTTGGGATCAACGCTTTTGTATGCGTGATCTACGGTCGACAAACCGCAATCTTCGTGTGGGCATTGTCCGATACGCTTGTAGGTATATACGATTGAAGCCCGATATACCGCAAACCTCATTTCGAGCTAGTAAATGTAGCCAGCTACTGTATTTATCTATCACTGCACACAGTGTGCGATCTACTGCCGGTAGAGCATGCTTGCAAATACAGGTTTTTTTATTACTTACTGGCCACCTTTATTTTTCAGAAATATGTTTTGCAAAAACTCAACCAAGCTTAGGTATGCAAAAATGAATTACTTACTCTACACAGATTGTCTCTAACCCAGATACAAAACTAAGCGTTGTCTGTTTGTATTTTGCATTTTATTATACCATATACCGTTTACTTGGTGGGGATCGGATCCTGGTGGTGATCATTAGCGAAAAATATAACGCTGCATGAGGGAGATGGGGAATTGAGGCTAAAAGGACATGCTACACACTATCCTGAAGTGGAGTTGCATTACTATTGTACAGTCACGAAATTCGCGTTGTGGTTCGTTTCGTTCTCTTGATACCGATAATGCCCTAGGGACTACTTTCATCCTCATACATATTGACACTGAGCATCATCCTACCTCAGGATTTCTCTCAATGTGCTAAAAACTGAATGCACTTTTGTAGCCTGAGGCCTAATTCAATGCAGTTTTCAATTAAGACTGAGTCTTGTATCGCGTTACTTTACAGCAATACACGTTAGGCCACGCCATGCTAGTGGTCAACAAAGGAGAGCTCAAAAGCATTGTTATTTTACTTTCGATGAACTACATTCCTACATTGTGACTTGCTCAGGCTAAAGCCTTTCTTACGCACAATAAGATGCAGTAGTGAAAGAAGATGCACTTTGAGCCAAACAATAGGACAAATATTATAGGTCAAAGCGTGGGATGTAGAGCAGCCGTATTTTCATGTATTTCCATGTAGCTCAGCAGATCGAAAGTGGGTCGAAGGACCACGTTGTACTGCCGTTAGTTGTGTCCTAACTAACAGCATACTTAAAGGTTATAACATGGATTGTCATGTAGATATCGACAATAATTCTTACCCAGGTTATAATTTGAGAATTTTTTTAAAATACCGGTTAAGCATTAAATAACTGAGAATTTACAATAAATTTTATGTTCGTTGAAATATACAGCATAGGTGAGAATAAATAAGTGTTTTGCATTAAATGAGCGCTTTTTAAAATACACATAGGTAACCCTAGAATTGAATACAGAATTAGCTATTAAGGTTAAGAGGAAAGAAATGAGCTACTATATTTTATCACTCAAATTAAGTACAGTTGTTCTAGAAAATCGTCTGGCATTTAACTATGCAAAAAATGTCCGTACCCAAGGTTGTACGAATCTACATTTCACTGGGTTAATAAGGTATACGTTCGTATTTGAGGCAGAATCGAGTAATTTTGAAAAAAAGCTTCATAAAACTTAGATATATCCATATTGGACAAACAAAAACTGACTCCAGCATGGGTTCGGTTTCTCGGCTGGTTTTCCATTCTCTACCGGTTAGGTTAGGTGAAGTTGGGTTAGAATAGGCACAGAATCGGCGGAAAGCTAGCCGAAAAAGCGAACCCAATTTGGATAAAACCCATATTAGTATAGCCAAGATTTGTTGCATTTTATAATTCAGCTGCCTCATTCTTGTGCCTCATGGTTTTCAAGCTTTGGGTAGCCAAAATTGAAGCATAAATATAATCTGTTCTGTATTATGTTTTATGGTAGGTACTAGGATTCAGAGGAATACGACTACAACACAACTTTAATTTCAAATATTGCATTTGTATATTGTATTTCTTATAATTTCCTATTTGGCGTTAACAGCGTGCTTAATAAGTGCCAGAATTCATTTGAAGTCTTTAAAACCGATAATTTTTAATGTGTTTCTGAGTTCTGGGATTATCTGACCGACTGACGTCAGTTTCATTACCAAATTCAACTGCGTCTTCGGGAAACTCATCATATCTCAGATGAGAAATTAGAATACAAATGAATCACGAGTGAGGATGACTACAAAAGGTCTCTTTAATGCTAATGATGTAGAATGGTGGATTGTATGCATGCAGTCATCATAATGTTAATTGCATGGGGCATAATATTAGCGTTAGAAATCGAAGGAAGTCTGGGTAGGTATACCTATAGAATTTGAGTCTTGGGGGTTTACTTACAGAGACAGACGCCGACGCCTGCATCGAACCGGATAATTTATTTAAGGCCAAATCAATGCCCGTAGAATCAGGGATGCGGAAATTCGTATTTCGGAAATGACAGTTCCTTGAATAATTTCTCTGTCGGAGAGAAGGGTTTGAAAAGGGGCTCCATTAACCGTGTCATTCGGGTTGTGCGACGATTCGGGCTGTGACACTTTGACGGATTAGCTGTGCTTCGAGTCTCTTGCAAAATTTCAGCGCGATTTCAGCGCGGCGAGCCAAATCTCTGAACGACAGATGAACTGCGCGGTGTTTCCCGTGCAAATTTTACAGGAGAGCTCAGTACGATACCTACTACTACAGTACGATGGTTAAGCATTCAAAATTTCAGCACGACAGCTTCGCAGCGCAATGATGTAGCGCACAAAATTTCAGCGAGACAAATTTGACAGCATTAAAATTTTCAAGATACAAGCGTGGAACAATTTTGCGCAGAAATTTACCCATGAAACAATGGGTGTCAATTTATGGGGCTTAATTAAAACAAGTTTTGGCCTAAACTTTTTGACAAGTTTTGTCTTAAAAAAAAAGGTTTTCATCTTTTTTCGGCTTTTTAAACCTAACCTAACTTTAATACACTTAATCTAACCTTTCCTAGCATAAATCACGTAACTAATTTCAATAAAATCAATGAAAAACCTGAAAACGTAGTTTTTAGGACAAAACTTGTCAAAAGTTTAGGCCAAAACTTGTTAAAATTAGGCTAGAAAAATATTGATTCTGCAACAATTTGGATTATCCAAATCACAACAGAACTATCCTAGAATCTCAGACAAACGACTTGCCTTTGTCTCTTACATATAAGAGTTTGCCTGGTTTCCAGTACATACCTACAACCTACATTGTATGCTCTACTGTGTAGATGTACTATAAATATGACTCGAATTTGCATTTCCTGCATATATTAGTATTCCAGTTTCCAGTTCTTATGTAATTGAACGATTCCCTGATGAAATGAAACCCAGTTGGAAAATTTCCCTATAGTTAATTCCCACTTTGAATTATGGCCTGTGCATAATATTGCAGTAATCCATGTGTTGTCGATTGTCGATGGGTTTTCGTGGTTTATAAACTTGGCTCTGGCTCTTGGAATTATTTTATTAGTGGGAGTATGCCCGTGCATTTCCGGGGTATGACTTGACATGCTTGTCGGTGTCGGTAATCTCTAACTTCTTCTGAAATTTCACTAATTTTACTGGTTTAAATGATTGTTATTGCGGATAAGGTTAAATTCAGTACCAAGTTTTTCCTATACATTGTGGCTTTTATGCTTCTAAACGAAGGTTGTCAATGTAGCCCAATGTCAAATACCCTGTAGGAAATACGTACAATGAAAGATCACTACAATACAATCTTGAAATCGAAACTGAAATTTAATTTCCACAGGCTTCTATCGTGTATCTATTTCCGCTTCAGCAAAAACAACCCAAACCAGCTGCCGAAAAGAAAAAACTAAGACGCTCTCCCGCATCAAAGATCACAGATCAGAGTTTCACTTGCTGTTTACTTTCTCCTGTGGATCCAGAACTAGTCAAAGTCTTATCGAATCAATACCCCCGGAATAGAGTTTCTTTAGCGTGTCAAGCTGATTGGACGATTTTCGTGGGCAGCTGGGCTGAGGGAGCAGCCGGGGTCAGGGACGACGACGACGATGGATCTATCATCAGATCATGGACGACGTTCCCCGACGGACCGTGATGACTTTGTTCATGAAATGACAGAACGAAATCGGAGTCACTCTACTGCCAGTCTATTGGACTCCATGGAACGCCGGACTCAGAGAACTTACCGCTATGGTATTGGACTCGTCTGTATTGGAGCGACGCTGAATTGGCTCGGGTTTGCACAGGTGAGGTACACCTAATTATTCAATCATATTAACAATATCAACAATTTGATTTAACTGAAGGTCACAAGCGGTTAATTAATCGGTGGTCAACATTAATTTTAGGCTTTATAAAAAAAAATGATCCAAAAAGTTAAACACTTAGTAGTTTAATATAAACTACAGATACAGCCTTATTATCCGAAGTATCAACTGGAGAAATTGACCTGAAATAACGATGCTAGCAATTATACGAATAAATAGCATTTGATTCAGTTGGCGTCCATTTTCATACTTGACCTACCTACCCGCACCCGTATTTCTGTGGTTGCAAGTGGCCTTTTAAACTACTTTCACGGTGAAAGTTTAGATCCAAGGACAACTTTAGAGAACTTTCGTTATGCTACTATGTCAATACTGCACACTCTTCAGAATTCATATGTAGCGGAAGAGCATTGGAGGATTTGAGCATTTAAAGCCGGAACATGGCTTCATTAACTTTGAACGAGTTTCCTCAGCGTGTTCCCAAAATCTAAGTCCAAATACTGTAGGTACTGTCACTTCTATCCTGTATGTAAACCTCCCAGAGATGTATCCGAAGCTATTAATTAGTAATTCGTATTTGCACAGAACCCGAGGATTACATTTACATTGGGAAAGTCTATGCTGTAACTGTAATTATGAGGCTTTCCCTGAGTCGGCAGGATTCAAAGTATTAGTTAAATACAGTAAAATAAGTACTTGTACTTGACTTTGACTTTATGTATTCAAAGCAGAACTAAATCAGTTGAATTCAGCTCATTAGAGGAGATTCCTCGGTTCAGGTATTTAGTTTGTATAGTTATGTACATTTACTTAAGTCCTCTGGCCGATTTCGGGTTTCGGTCCAGAGAGTATTCCACTGGAAACTGGGGACTGACTATTTCCAGCAGAATTATATGCGGGCTCTAAAAGTCTGCGCTCTACTTTGCACCGAGAGCTAAGCTCCAGAACTCATCAATTCCTGCCTGACCCTGGCAAATTTCTCGAAATAGAATCACTGTAGTTCTACAGGGCTCCTGCTGCAAGGTAGAGCGCACGCTATAATGGACCCACACGCTCATTTTGAGGACAATTTCGTGGTATTCGAGGTTTTCGTTCGGTATTCTGTTTGTGTAGTTGAGTTTCACTGCTATGTTTGTAAGTAACTATTTTGTGTATCCTCAGGAGTTTCCTTTAGTAAGTATAAAATAATTAATTTTACTTAATCCGCTTATTCAAAGTAATCCTGGCTCTTCTCTGTATTCAGTGCTATAATGTCAGGTTCAGAAACGGGCAAATACCGTCAAGTCAAGGACAGGCCAAGCGAACCGGAATCTTCAGAAATACAGGGGCTTCAAAGCTGGTGTAAAATGGCTTAGGAATATTTTGCCATTTGCCAAGCCAGCATTACCCGAATTCACAGCGCCATGTATAGGTCGATTGTAAGCGTTTGATAATATTGCATTCCATATAATATTCTACGAAAATATTCGCTGAGGCGTACACACGACAAAGCGCTGTAGGAAAGACAAAGCCCATGCAAATGAATTGGTAACAGTCTTTTAAATTGAGCTACTTACAAATAGTTTTTTAGATTGATAATCGTCACGAAAACGGTTTTGCAATAGGACTTGATTTAAACTAATAGGTATTTCGAAATATCGTCCAAAAGTTGATAGCATGCCTGTACTGCACGATACATGATAGAACTAAATAGGAATATACGACCAGTGCTTTCACTTATAGGTAGACTGAACCGTCGTCGTAGACATTAACACATGGAATGGGGAAAAGCTCTATAGAATTTTACTGTAAAGGTGAACATACAAAGCTTTGAAGCGTAATGTGAGTTGTGTAATCCCGTTGTATTTTGTATTTCCATTTTGAGTCCAATAATAAATACAATTACTACATAGGACTGGGTCTGGCTGGAGCCGAGTTTAATTTGAGCCCGTAGCCCGTCTGTGTGTGTAGTGTAAGTGTAGTCCTTTAATGGGTGAAAGAAAGGACAAATTGAGAAAATGGCTTATTTACTTCCTTTCTCCTAAAAGCATTGCTAATAAAATACTCCAGCTTCGCTTCGGCTTGAGTACTCTTAACAGGATTCTACGACAATCCCCCGGTTGAGATGATTCGCCGTTCTTCGTAATAAAATAATATCGTGATGATTTAATACGTTTTCCCGAACCTGACTTATTTTATTTATTCTATTTTATTGTGATACCTAAATACAGTCGATGTTGTTAGAAAAACGTATGCGATCACGAGATCGGCGTCCATGCAAGCATGCCATTTCGATCTAAAATAGAATATGATATGACTCTCGAAATATTCGTTTTCTTAATAATTTAACATAAAATATTACATTCAATTATCTGAATTTTTCCAAACTGTCGTATGATGAATTGTCGCTCGCCCAGCTGTCTTATTACTCTTTCCAGAAACGTGCGTAGCATAAAGAACAATATCTACATACTTAAACTAGGTAGCCCTTTATTTGAAGATCATAGAGAAATCACTTTAGTTCTAAAGCACACCAACACAAGTAATCCATCTGCAACCCAGACTATTATTATGTCTGGAGTTGCAAATGCTTGGCATCCGGTTGTATTTACCGTAGCATAGGCAGTAGGCAGGCATTGTACACTACATATTACTTAGAAATGTCAAAACACTGGTGATAGAAACGACAGCCTTAACCCGATAAAGCGAGTTTGGTCCAAGATAAAACATGGCTTTTAAAAATGATATTTAATGGTGAATAAACCAGACCATACAAAATTGTGGTTAAATATTTCAGTGAAAACCAATGTTTTTAGGCGCTGGCTGTGGCTATATAATCGCGTCGGGTAAACATCAACCTCGATATAGGAAAAAATAGCATTTTTACTTGTTGCATATACGGTAAATAACTGACAAATCGTATTTTTCCTGTTTTCTAGGGCCATGGCTACGTGGATCCTCTCCGGTACCTCGGTGTGGCCTGTGTAATTAGTGGTTCTTTCTGCGTTTGTATGGCCATGTGTCGATGGTTGGGAAGACCCATTTCCGTGTCCTCACATCGATTCCAGGTAAACTATTTATTTATTTAATAATATCCTACGTATCCTTCTATGTATACATAACCGAACTACCGAGTAGAATAAGCAGCAAAACATGTTTACACTGACAAATCCAAAACCCTAACCCAAACCATGAATGTCCACAATGCGTGCAAAATTATTTTTCGATGTATACTGTAAACCATGTCAAAAATCTGGCTTGATACTTCAAAGAGACTAATATAGTCTTTATTCGATATTTTTTAACGGCATTCAGGATGTTCTGTCGAAATACTCTCAATCTTTTCCAATGACTCGGTCAAAAATATAAAAAATTCGGTCAAAAACACGCGATTCCCTGATAACTTAAATAGTGTCACTCAAATTCCTAATCGTGTACGGAGCAACAAAATACCTTATACTAACTCAATCCTTAATTCACAAGAAAATCATTATTTTGATTGACATCCCCGAAGAACCCCCATTTCTTATTACAGCTCGTGTCAAGCCTGCTTCCGCACTTTGGCTTTCACCGACAGCTTTCTCCGAAATTGAACGAATCACATTGGATTTATGCGAGAGGTAGAGTAGTAGTGTAGGGAAACAGACAGACAGACACTTTTTTCTTGAACACTGTTCGTTCATTGTGTCTAGATACCTACTAGTAGGTATGTAGGTTGATTTGATAGACGCTCTAGACTCCAGACCTATATGTAGGTTGTAGGTTGTAAGGTATATTGTATTAATCAGAAATATATTTTCTGCCGATGAAGCGTATGGTTGGCTGTTGGCTATAGAAGGACGCAGATATGTCCCATGTTCCATCATATCACGATATCTGTACTCCTTGTCATTGTCCCAAGACACTGGACATATGAAGCAGAGGGCTCAAGTCAGTCGCCAAAGTATAATAATACGTGTAGGGATTCCAATAGAAAACGCAATTGACTAGGACTAGGTCTTCTGTAGTCAATCCGAGCGAAAGTCAGGAAATATGGTCATTTCGTCTTGGAAAATTCGGCTTTCTTCGACAAATTAAGCATTATTTAGCGTATTTGTATATCCGTGCAAAGGTGTGCGCTGATGATCTATAGGTTGACTTAAGGATTTTATAATCGTTGACAGACGAATTGACAAATTAGAACTATATAAAAATATCTATTTGGACGAATTTTCCTGGAAGAATTGTTCGTAAATTTTTATGCCATGAATTTTGAAATTGTTAGCTGCGTCCAGTAGTGTACAGTATAGTGCTTGGTGTTCACTCAGCCGAGAATTTAGTGCTCAAGAAATACTGTCATACTGTCTTTGCTTGGCCTCCTCAACCTGGCGTGGACTTGGACAACCTTTACCTATAGTTCTTTCCTTCTTTGCCTTTATGACTCTCCCTACTTTTCTCCGGTTGAATGGAAATACCAAATCGACAGAGTCTCTCCGTTTTTAATTCGTCCATGTCGTGTCGTCTGTCGTCCGACCTGTCCTCCGCTTTTAGTTGTGTAGACAACGGCTTTCAGCCCTAAAATCCCACCACTTACCTGTCATTATTGGTAGAGCCAACTCTGCCACTTAGAGCCTATTTCCGAGCATATTAGGGTATTATGCTAAGAGCTAGAATTTAAGTGTCCAAGGAAATCAGTAATTTTTACCTAGAATTTCATTAAGGCTTTTCTCTCATGCTTTGAATTTTGATAGTATCGCGAAATTTTGAATTAAATGGCAAAGTTAGTCCAAGGTAATGCAACTCTACCATATTTATGTCATTGCTAAGCTGACAACCTGGTACCGCTAAAATTCAAAATATGACAACAACCTTAAGTGCAACTTCTACAATAGCTATGTAAGAGTACTATTGGGTATGGGTTTCTCTTTGATTAATAAGCCGAAAGCCTATTAATATATATAAAAGCCAGTTGTCGATCGATCGGTCGGTCGGTCGGTGAGAAGCCCAACAACTTTTCACAACAAA
>JAQFYT010003027.1:0-11556 GCA_034694925.1 Ceratophysella denticulata
GACTGAATTAGAGCTGAGTCAGTAGCGACGACAGTACACAGTATAATGTTAAGGTCGAATGTGGACTTGCATTCCTGCTTCCACTTTAGTTAAGGTCGTGGTCTGAGCATCACCTGTACTTCATTCAAACAGTATTCAGATCAGGATGTTGTCTATTGTATTACCTATTGTATATAAGATTTTGCATTGCATAAATAATTGGGGTTCTGTATTGGTTAGACGGGATCTAGCATTTATTTTTACTGCGATGTATGATGTGTGGTGTGCGAACAAACAATTCAGTAGTAAACTGATGGATTACTATTACTACTTCGTGATTTTACGGAAATTCAGCTGAAGTCAGCAGTTGTTCAGGGTCGATGCCAGGGTTAGATTAGTATGAATTAATTCCAAACACTGACGCATTTTCCCATTGATTCTCATTCTCACCGCGCCATTGATTTCAGCAAATGATTAACCTTGTTTTACTACGGTAACGGTAGTAGTTGCAAGTTTCACTCTGTTCTGCATTCGGGTGCGGGTTAAGTGTTTAGTGTTTCTGTATTGCGTTTAATTATGAGCAGCAGTAATTTTATTAGGGGCTATTTGTATAGGGGATATCCAACTTCAGTATTGTACGATTATTTTTTCCCAGAATTTACTATGTCAGTATTAGATTAGAGATGAGCGTTATGTTATGCGTGGAAACACCCGGAAGTGTTTGTTCAACTCATTCTATGTCATTTCATCTGATAAAGTCCCTACTAATACCTAATTTTTGATCGTCAACTGTAATTCGCATTTCTATTCTATATTCTTGATCGATTTGGCCCACTTGTACCAGAAACTATGTACCTATCTAGTATAAATCGCATCGACTTTGTACTTTTGTTCACCTAGCGTGCATTGGCATTGTCCAGGTTCAGATAACATTGTAGTGGGAAGCTTTATGTGCTATAGCATTGTTTATAATATTTAGCTCTCCGGTGAATTGATAGGTGTATGATAACCGGGGTGTTCACACCTTGGATTAACCACATAACGATATCTACCTTCAACCTACCAGTATGGCCAAAAACAGGCCCATAGTGAGTTTATGTTTTGGATTTTTGCATGATTTTGTTTTATGTAAGATCGTACTGAGCGTATTGCGTCTATGAATATAGCAGAAATACACGTTCGACTTAATTACTTGTTGTGAGTCCAAATTTATCACTCCAAGAATTTTACAAGGAATGCCAAGAAATTTTGATTGTGAATACAAAGTATACAAAGTATATTATAAGTATACAAAGTCCTAAGTATATTCGCGAGCCCCTCTTATCTCCAGAAGCACTTAACCTAGGGTCAAGTGCAATAGCTCGTTGGAAAGGTCTACGTAATGTCGAGTTACGATCAAATTTTCAGATCAATTGGTGCGCGCATGTGCGATGGCGAGGATTTGAAGGGAAAACAAATGCGGGTCCATACGTTTTGTCTGGGCAGCCAGCCGCTGCTCGTATTCACTCTCGCTGTTCTGCTCCCGCATACTTGGGATTGGGACCCTATACTTATTTATTTCTTTGAATATACAATCCTTTTTTCAGGATTCCACAAAAGAACATATTTGTACAAAGTCGGCATTTCTCTATCTAGTTATTGATTTTGTTTTCCATCATTACTTACTGGATTGAGTACATAGATAGTATGCACATCTCGTACGAGGGCTTGTACGGTGTATCTGCTTCTGAGGGTCAATTGCCCGTAAACTGTCAGTCTCTTTCATCAAAGCCTAAGTAGCTTAAGCTTACCTAGAAGCCAGAGCCCATTCACTTAAGATTAGGACCCAGGGCTGTTTGGATATTTATCGAAGATATATATCATGATATTTTCGATATTTTTGATATTTTCAAATATGTGTTACTTTTGTACATATATTGACTCCTGTGCACACTACGATTAAAATATCCAAAATATCCAAAATATCGTTGATATTTTCGGAAAATATCAACGATTATTTGGATATTTTCATCTTTATAATTAATCAAGTTATTAGGACAATATAAAATGTTAATTTACACTTTTATAGGATTTTACTCGGCGCATTGCTCTCACTCAGTGCACTTGTCACTTTTTATAGCATGTAACAGTAGTAGATCCAACTTATGGATACAAAAAGAAAAGAAATACCGACGGATCGTCCATCTGACGCTCCATGTTCATCATATAATATACACAGCGAAATATAAATCATGTAACATGCGGCGTTACACGCGCCAAAGTTCGAATCGTACATTGTGACTTGTATTTTGATCGGCCCACTGTCATGTGTATCCAGATCATAGTCGGTGATAATTAGAATTTAGTCTCTAATTTTGTCACGTACGTAATCTAATACTTTAGTATTCAGCATGGTCCGTGTTAAAGACCCAATTTGGGTACACTATAATTGTATTAAGAGAGCCGGTAATACTGGTAATTGGGCTCAGTGTAAGAAGTGCGGCAAAGAGTTACAGGGAATTCCAGAAAGACTAAAGAAACACTGGGATGCCTGCGATGCCGAACCATTTCCAGAACCCAGACCGGAAAATGATGCTCATGTTCGTCAACGCTCGCCCCCACCACTACCACTAGTGCCTGAAAATTCAACCGCTCAATCAGCATCAATGTCAGGTATGAAACATTCGTAATTTCCTTGACCAGAAGGAAGATACACAATTTCAAAAAGCTCTACACTCTGCGCTTTTACTGAAATTAGAACAATTTATAATTGTATGACTCTTTTCAATGTATTTAGTCAAACGGGGAACTAAGCGATCCAGTTCTGGGGAAATTTTTAAGAAATCAGACGCTGCAATCATTGGAACTTCTGTCGCTTATAAACAAAAAATTGATAAGCAACTTGCACGATACTTTTATGCAACAAATACTCCGTTTCTACATGCCAAACACACTGAATTTGAAGCGTTTTGCAAAATTATTCGACCTGGATACAAACCACCTTCCCGTGATCAGCTAGCTAATTCGTGACTCAATGGCTCATTCGTGACTGACAATACTGCCAACGTAGCGAAAATGAGACGGTATCTACAGGAAGACGAAGATTTGGACATCATCCAATATGGTTGTTCGGCTCATCTTTTGAATCTTTTGTCTAAAGACGTGCGAATTCCTTCAATTGCTACGAATATATTAAAAATAATCAAGTATTTTAAATACACTCATAACGCTCACTCCTGGTACAAAAAGGCAAAAGGGAAATCTCTTGTAATTCCTTCTGAAGTTAGATGGAATACCTTGAACAGATCGATTTCATCTTATCTAGCAAACCGGGGAATAATAATCCAAATATGTCAGGATCACAAGACCGAAGTTGACCCAGTTATCTTCAGACTTGTTAATGATGTTAATCTTACAACTCAAGCACAGGAGTACAATGAGCGTATGTACCCAATTGCTGTAGCACTGGACAGAATGCAACGCGACCAAACAACAATTTCCGTTGCAGTCGAAATTTGGTATAAGCTGGAGAAGGATTTGGATAATCAACCGGCTAATGTGAAGGGCAAATTCTTAGAGCGCAGGAACATGGCACTTGGTGCTCCCCATTATCTCGCCAACATGTTTGACCACCGCTTTCGAGGTCAACATCTCACTCCGGGTCAAAAGAAGATGGCATTTGACTACATGAAGGAAATTGACATTGATTTACTACCTCTACTCTTGTGCCATACTGTTGCCGCATCTCCCTTTCCAGCTCATCTTTATGACGATAGCTTGCGTGTTGTAGACCCGATTACCTGGTGGAAGTCTGTTGAAGTAGACGCCACAAACACTGGCTTGATCTGGAACACGAAGAAAGATATTTGGATCAAATTATCCAATCAACTTCTCACAGCGAGTGCTACCACCGCCGCTGTTGAAAGAGTGTTTTCAAGTTTTGGGTTGGTTCAGTCAAAGCTTCGAAACTCCTTGGGTAACGAAAAAGCCGCGAAACTGACGTTTATGTTTAAACATCTGAATCAGTCCAAGCCAGCTCAAAAGAAATCGAATTTAAAATGGGTGTGGACAGAAGCCGCTGAAGAAGAAGGCGACTTTGATCAAGATAGTGAGGGTAACTTAGACTCTGATCAAGATAATGAGGCGAACTTAGACTTTGATCAAGATAATGAGGGGAACTTAGACTCAAATCATGAAGAGGTTGGAAATATATCCGAAGACAATGAAGTGGTACTGGACGACGATGATGATGATATATACACCTAATACCTAATTGAGTGTACTTGTCATTTACAACATTTTCTATTCCTAAATATATCTATGTCCTGAACTGAAGTCATATTTAATAAAATGTATTTTGAAAAATGATAAAAACAGGTCGCTCTAATGCAATGTATATCCACAATCTCGATAAATAATAGTCAGAATCGTGGCGTAGATTGAAACACATCCTTTGAGTCCCTAATTTAGAAGGTTCTATACGCTATTTGTAATAAAAAATGAAAATATCAAAAATATCAAAAATATCAAAAATATCGGATATATATCAAAAATATCAGATATTTTGATATTTACGAAAATATCATGATATTTTGCAGCCCTGATTAAAATGTTTTCACATAAGTGCTATTGTAAATTCATGGTGTATTTGGAATAGTATGCACATGATGGTTTATTAAAATATCAGACATTCTCAGACACCCGCTTTCCCTCTATCACTGAGTGAGGCCATTCGAGTGACTCGGCACTGATCTAGTGTATTTTTTGTTCTGTTATTCTTCCAGCCCTTCGTATTCACTGCAGTGAAGTATTTGTGGATTTACTGGGTGAAAGTTTTGAGTGTGAGAAGCGCGGGGTGGTGGACGTGAAGGGGAAAGGTGACATGATGACCTTCTGGCTGATTCGGGAAAAAAATTTACCCTCACGGAGCAGCAGTGGGAGTCTCTGAACTCTGTAGTTGGCCTCTGCCCTACTTCCACATTGCCCTCCATTCACTCCACTGTCAAAACAGACCCCCCCCCAGAAACAACAATCCGAATTCCTCACCATCTTCCGTCTATTTACTCACATTGAGAGATGATGAAAGTCTCGTGTCCACCCACGCTGCACTTTTTTGTCTCTGTCAGTCAGAAAAAGAAATTACGCGTCCTGGACATGGACATGGACACCCAACCCACCAAACAACAATACGGGAAATAAGTGGGTCATCAACGCGAGACGTGTCAACGCGAGACGTGTCAACGCGAGACGTGTCAACTCGAGTATTCCCATACCTTCTGCAGTCAGAAATACCTAATTGTTATTGCATATAGATATGCTTACATGTACAGGGTCTTTCGTAGTCTTTGTCTGCATTATATCACACATTTTTCTACGAATGAGAACCCTCAAGGTGCAACAGGTTATGAAAGACCCTGTAATTGTACGTACATACCCGAAGACAAAGAAAGTATTCCAACAAGACGCAGTTTATGTCGATATTTACGTGTAGGCTTTCCCAGTATACTTTCTCCCTACTAGCTGCTAAATGTACAATGTACCTATAGCTACAAATATTCGTTGGTTTGGTATCCTATGTATGTACCTGTCTGTTACTTCTCAGTAATTGCTGCTACTAAAGAGAAAATAACATTGTATGTATGATATAATATGTCTGAATTTCCATTTGAGAGAAGAAATTGATTCAACATTCAAGTACAGGCTGCACTCTGTATACCTATATTTTATTACGACGTGTATGAAATTATACGAAACTGAATTCATTTGATGTGGAAACGAACCCAGAAAAACCACTGAAAAGATGAGAACACAATTTCAAATATTGTGTACATACATATAGCTAGACCGTCTCTCGCTTGGCTGGCCCATCAAGGATGCTCTTTCAGTAATCCGAGATTGGACGGATCGATTTCAATACATGAGATATTTCTTCATCCCAAGACTGTAAATATTATTACACATTCCTTTGGTGAAAGTCTGGTGAAAGCGGGGGAAGGGTTTAATCTGTAATTTTGTGGTAAAACTTAAGCGCACAAAACAAAGCAACCACGAAAACATATTTGGCGGGATACGTCTATTCATGATATATTACAAGCACTGAAACCTAGCGAAGTAATGAGGCATGACTGGAAACTGTAACCGTTGAATAACACAGGGTTTCAGAGCACGAACCACTTGATTCTGAAAATCGAAATCCAAACCATATTGCTTGGGTAAATACATGCAAATGTAGTATTCAAAGGTGCCAATTAATTCGATTCGCAAGAGCAAACTCTGCATGTTACTTGATTATATCGAGTAAATTCATAATATTCCATTATGCAAATTAATTCTGACTCGTAGATAGCTTAATACTGGCTTAACTTGACCTAGTATTACAGTTAAATCCATGAAAGCTAAGGCTTAAATTTCTATTTATTTTCTTGATTCTTGGTTATTTTTGCTGAACAGATGAAGTCCAAATGTTCAGTCCAGTCCAGATGTTGTTTGTCTGATTCCTGAGGAAAGTATCCTTGAACCAATTTCCTGTGATGAAATTAGTTTTCTTCAGGGCTTTCCAGCTCTGAAACCTCACTTCATTTCATTATGGAATTAAAGACATTGCGTAGAATCGTATACCAAATACCAAGTCGGAATGACCTGAATATATCTGTATTTTATAGGCTAAAAGTCAACTGAGTTTTTGTAAACAAGTTTATTTATTAAAATAATTCAAGCGTAACAGCTGAATCTGCATAAGCTGGATATACTCTCAAATTTTCTGGAAGCTCAACTAAAAAAAATCCATACCTATGCAACTATCCGCGTACGCAACTTACATGTCATTGTTAGGTTCGAAATTCATTTGCACTCCAAACAATGCCACGTAGGTACATACTGTATCCATCCCATGCTTCTTCCTACCTTCTGGTCCCAAGTCTGCTGTAATACAGGGTTCTACAATAGAAAATTTAAGTTCGATAGGGAAACCAAGGCCGATTCAAGAACTCTAATTAGGTTACGAGCACTCACGCTAATACCCTAACAAATTGCATGTACAAGTAGACATGTTACACCATTTCTTGTAAGCGAGAGTTGAACACTTGAAACTAAGCTTAAATTAGTTCAGTTTAATTAAAACGTTGTAATTAATGCGAGGAAACGAATCTAATTAGGAGCAAATGTTTCTCGAAGTAAGTCTCTTCCTCATGATAAAATTGAGCCAGATCATGGACACACTTAATTAGATCTCTCCTGGATAGATCTGTACAGATAGGAGTTCATCCTACATAACATACATAGACATAAGCCCATGTCTACATTGTGTAATATTTTCCTTTTGTGGAATTTTGCTGGAATTTCGTTCTAGTTACAGATCAGTAGATCAATATACCTTGTACCCTGGTATTTTCACAATTACAATTAGATATATATATTCGACGCTTCTGGGTTTCATGAAAGATACATTGTAAACAAATATTTGACATAAGCATGCAGTAAGAAATTCTCGCAACAAAAATTTATACCTATTAATCAAACTTTACTACATGACGTTCGCATTGTACGTTATTGAAAGCCACAGTATTTACAATTCGTTTTATGTACTACTGATTGGCGTGTTCTTGAATTCAATGTAGGGCAAACGGTCTTGTACCATTATAGCTATTTAAGTTAAATTCAAATAATTCAAGCGACGTTTAAGCAAAAAAAAAAAAACCCCATCGAAACGACCATTGGCCAAAAAGGCCACCTAACATTCCAAAGGAGCTCTGTCAAGACTCGGTACCCTTGTGTCCTCGTCGTCCCGCGATGCCGCTCAGCAGGGGCTGGAGTGCATTGCCGTCCCACAAAGCAAGCATCATGGGCACTCCAATTAAACCTTCTGGGTTTCTCAGGCCCAGGGCAGGGGTACTCCGATGGGACTTCGGTGACCTTGGCGCAGCTTAGCACTCCCTCTGCATGTCGTCGCCCACGACACTCAGAGCTCACTTCACTCGCTGCACCTTGGCCGGACATGCCTTGGTGTCAGGCCTTGCTTGGGAGCTCGGTCGGGTCCGTGCCTCAGTGCGGTGCCTTACCAGGTGACCCCGGCGGAAGGTCCTGCTGGAGCCAAGAGCCGGAGCCCTGGGCGAGACTCCAACAGAGTGCTAACGGGCACCCAGCGCGGATGCAAAGATGGCGGGGTTACCCTAGAACACCAACCAGTAAATACTTAGCTGCAAGGGGATATCTTAGATTCATTCAGTAAGGTTAGGTTAGGTTTTCCGAACGCAGCGGGCCGATTATCTAGTGAGAAAATCCCCTTTTAACTACTTATATACTGGTCTGTCCTTGAACTCCCGATTTTGGTTACCTACAGACTTTTCTTTTGTTTTCATATTTAAACTTTTCTATTTATTTTCAACCGGCGTTCAGCCGAGCGACATTTTTTATGAAATACAGATAAAACAAGAGTTTTTATGTTCAGTTTTTCGCCTATCTCCGCACTGGATTTACGTGCGGTGCTTCTTTACCTTAAAAATTTTGTCTTGAGAAGGGTAAAAAAATTTAATGCCGGCCGGGTTTTTGATTATTTTCGCCGTAAATGAAATTCTAAATTGGAAGCTCTATCACCGCCGCGCTCCTTATCCTTGTCGCTGAATTATTAGGTTGAATACGTTATGAAGACGGATAAATGTGATTTTTACATGGATTTTACACCAAATGGGTTTACTGGCATACACATGTCCGTCTGTGTGTCGCCAAATGGACACAAACGGACAGATCGAGTGACGGCAGGTGTAATCCCAGTAAACCCATCTGATCTAATAATTGACCCCAAAATTCAGCAGCACATTTTCCGTGGGCGCGTTGAGCATCATGAAAAGATATATTTCTAATTTGCTTAGGCTGGTGTGAGGGTTTAGGGATGAAATACAAGGAGATTGAGGGATGGTTTCCAGTGGTCCGTTTCATTTTGTTGGATCAAGATCTGTTCACACTCATCTAATGAAAACGAGGCAATAGAGCCACTTGGCTTTGGCTTTGGCTCTTGGCTTTTGGCTGACATGACACCACTTTGACTCAATGTGGAATAACTTAATCCCAAAATAATCAGAACCAGATGGGAGGTCGGGTATTGCGGGAAATTATGTCAACTTCACTTAAGCTCCTCATCTCATCACATCTCACATCCTACGGTTCACGGTTCTTAGTTCTTATGGGATTTGAGCTGCGAAAAACAGCAGGGGACGCCTGTTTTACGAGTACACCGTTTTCATCGTATACCTACCAAAAATTATGTATTTTTTAGGATACACAAATGCGAGTATTTACCTATTGCATAATCATAATCATGGATGAAGTCCTCTAACTTTTATTTTATGAAAACTATATTAAACGTGAATACAATTTTTATTAAATAAGTCTGGCGTTCTGTCTCGCAAATACCTAGGTAATTACAGACACAGCTGAAAAATAATACGGAAACTTAACTCGGATATCTTTGACTTTACCTAAATTCGTTCATACAATTACTGAGCTCTTAGAACCTGGAAAACCTGGAACTCAATTCAGAAGACATTCCATCTCTGCGTATATACTTCCTTCCAGAAACCAACAGTCTGACCAGAAAACAATACCACGAAACACTAATTGGATATTGGATGTAAGTCGGGTCAGACGCCGCTCTCAATCTCAACGTCAACCTCAACTAAGTTGAAGATCATTTCAAGATCATCTTTTCCGGGGTGTCGGTAACTTATACACGGTTATTAAGAGAAAACCTGCTGTACGGCAGCTTGGGACCAGAAGCCAAGATGAAGAATGAGATAGCTTACAGTACAGAGTACAGTTCGAGGGTATGGTATATAAATTGATAAATTCTGAAGCTGTCACTAGGGATCCGCGTCGCACGTTTGCTTATTCTTAAGATGTCCAATTAAGCTGGTTTAAATAAATAAATATTGCATTTTTAAAGTGCTATGCAGATTTAAAAAAAATACGGCGCATAACAATTTCATCGCGCATAGATTTTGCTTCCATATGTAAGGCATTTTTAAAGGGAAATCAGCAATAGATGAACATCAGGGGTCATTCCAGTAGATCTTCTGGTCTAATTATCGAGATTAAAACGCTCATATTCGTATCTTAGTAGCACAACTAATGACAACAATCAACACCTCTAATGTGTCGCAACCAAGAGGTATTGAAGAAACTTCAATACACACAGATTATGATGAACTACGGCGTTCAATGTATTGGATATTAATAATATTACGTATTACGTAACCGTGTAACCTGAGTCTGCTGCCTCATCAGAGGCTTCGAAGCTTCTGTATTATCACACGGGGAATTCCTTGCATGACTTTGGCTTTGGCACCACTACTCGGGGAGGAGGCGTTATTAGTCTACCTACACCCTATAGCCTAATGTACCACACAGCACGTAGGTATTTTTTAGCTTCGACTGAGGCTCTAATAATGCTAACGCTATGGGCTGTCGTATCGTAACTCGTAACCTAACTATGTTACTGTAAACGCCGCAGTTATACAGAGACACAGAACAGAAGAGCTCTCACATCTTCTTCAGTCAGTCAGTCAGTCAGTCAGTTTCTGCGTTGACACGCAGGAGTTCAGACGACGATAGAGGCTTCAGCAGAAGCAGAGGCATATCTACTATATGTTCTAGGTACACAAAAAAAACAACTTGTTGCCATTGCCAGTTTTGCCGTTGCCGTCAGAGAAGAGCACAGAAAATCCGGAGTTTCGTTCAGCTGGGTAACTGGTTACTATTATACACCGAGTTCCTGCGTGGTTTTTGCTTACTTTCTGTAGCACAGTAGGGCATTGGTTCGGTGCTGTGGTGCCACGCTCCGAAAAATTCTCCTGAAAAGCTCTCAATGCTCCGTGGAATGTGCCCAGTTTGGTTCCAGGTTCGGAGGAAGTAACACTACTACGCGGTGTTCTCTGGTGTACCTACCGAATTTCTAAATTCTAACGTCAACCGGCGGAGCGGTGTTAATTTGTGTTTCTAGCCGGATATCAGATTCTAAAAAAAAAAACGTGGTTACGCATTACAACAATAGCTGAATGTTGAAATCCTTGATTTGGTGTTATTTGAACGTTGAACGTGTATTGGAAATTATTATAACGTTCTACATTTGACATTTGGAAATTGGAATTACATAAGCTTCAGTTTGTGTATTGTCGAACGAATATTCCTCGCACGCATCCAGCCAACCAACCAACGACGACAAACAGGAGACTCATTATCCTCATTGATCATTACAATAACGACCCAGGTATGTACACGGAGCTATTACGAGACAATTCATAAAATAATTCTGTTAGGTGTATGCATATGTTACGCCGGACGTTAAAATGTAACGATACGTTAAAAGAAAAATATTTTAATGAACAGATTAATGGTTCGGGTACTGAAATTATTACTTTAGGGTATATTTCGTCAATTTGTCGGGTTAGGTTAGGTTAAAGGCTGTACAAATTTTAATATGTGCCTTCTTGTGCATTTTGCATTGGGGAATATTTAAACTGTCCCCGATGAGTATCCTTCTTTGGCACCGAGAATCTTACGCCGGCACCGAAAATAATGATTGGTCCCGAAAATAATGATTGCCAC
>JAQFYT010003028.1:0-11556 GCA_034694925.1 Ceratophysella denticulata
AATGGATTGTTTAATCTCCGTTTTATAACAGACTGCGGGTTTGCATAACGATGTCTTTCAAGAGTTTACTAATCAATCAAGCTTCCGATCCTACAATCAGTACATAACAACACATCCTTAGGTTTGTCATTCGAATGAAAGCTTATCTTGTCACATTAAATTCTGATTGTAGAATCAAGGATCTAAATTTGTTGTTTAATCCCGAATTTATTTAATTCCCTTGGGTTTGCATAACTCGAACATACGGATTGACGCAGCTTTCACAATTACCTGTTTTATAATCATTTCAATAGCCAACAAGGTTGACTATAAATACTTTGATCAAAGTCTGGTTCATATTATTAGATTCATAAAATTAAACTAGAATTGATAAAAATTATTTCCTCTTTTTTTTTAACTTCAATTCATTAAAATAAAGAGGAATTGATAATGTTTTCAATTAGGAATCCAATAACTTTCATACTTCACATCACTGCAATCCCAATATTCTTATTTTTGACATTCAATTCAGTTCTTTCAGTTACAGCTCAGGCCGAGAAATATCGGCCCGAAATACACTTCAGTATTTCAAGAAATTGGATCAATGACCCCAATGGCATGCTGTATTACGACGGGGAATACCATCTCTTTTACCAGTACAACCCGGACGGATCGACATGGGGACCGATGCACTGGGGTCACGCCGTGTCCACCGACCTGGCGCACTGGACCGAACTGGATATAGCCCTGTATCCCGATGAGCTGGGCAGAATATTCAGTGGTAGCGGGGTAGTGGATCACAAGAATACCAGCGGGTTTCAAATTAGCCCAGAAGTTGCTCCAATTGTGGCTATTTTCACTCATGCCGATGGCCCTTACCCTCAACAACAAAGCATTGCATACAGTACTGATAAGGGCCGGACTTTCACAAAATATGAAGGAAATCCTGTAATTCCTAATCCAGGTTAGTTTATATAGAATATTCGGTTGATTTAAATATTACAAGAGCTTGCGCTGTTGCAAAGGGTAGTCTGTTACATGGCTTTTGTAAAACTGTGCGGTTAAATTACAATGTCCACCTTACTCAAAAGGATGGGCGCTAGAGATGTGCTGTTAATGGTTTTTTTTTTCAATTTTGCCGATTAGACGGCATTCTGATTATAGCATTTCCTTGCCAATTGCGCTATATTTTAAATTCGGCAGATTAATTGGCCGATTATCGAGGTAACCATAATCGGTACATCTCTAGGCGCCATAGACGCAATATTTTTTTAGTAGTTACGGTATCAACCAATTTTGTTTCTGTTCAGGAATCGTGGACTTCCGAGATCCAAAAGTCATATTGTACAACGACCTCTGGATTATGGTCCTGGCAGCGGGCAACAAAGTAATGTTCTACAGTTCTCCTGACCTGAAGAATTGGGAGTACTTGAGTGAATTCGGAGCGGAGCCCGAGCAAGGAGCCCATACCGGTGTATGGGAATGTCCTGACCTCCTCAAAATCACAGTCGGTGACACAACACACTGGGTCCTACTGGTGAGCATTAATCCGGGCGGACCTAACGGAGGTTCCGTTACTCAATACTTCGTGGGAGACTTTGATGGGCAGTCCTTCAATAGCCCTCAGGTCGATCCGCTATGGATGGACTGGGGGACAGACAACTACGCCGGCGTTACCTTTTATGAAGACCCTAAAGGACGAAACGTCCTCATGGGCTGGATGAACAACTGGGACTATGCAAACCAGGTACCCACGGACGGGTGGCGAGGCCAGATGACTCTTCCCCGCCAACTCAGCCTGATTTCCGTTAATGGCCAACTTCGACTTAAATCTCACTTCGTGGAAGAATTACGCGTTTTGGATAATTTGGACGAGATACAAGAATTCGCGACCACTGTTATTGAGGCAGAACCAGATGCTTTTGTAATTCCTGGAACTAATGCATTACTGAAGGTGGAACTGACCTTTGATGTGAGCAAGTTAGGTCCAAGCGCTAGCCTAGCTATTTGTTTCACGAATTCCCAGAATCAAGAAGTTTGTACTGGATTCGACAATGGTCAGGAAAGGAACATTTTCTTGGATCGAGCACGAAGCGGGGACACAGGGTTTAGTCCTAATTTCTGGCCAAGGCCTACGGCAACCAGGATAAGCCAGAGTGACACAATCCAATTTCAAATCTATTTGGACACTTCGGCAATCGAGGTGTTAGTCGACGATGGACTCACCGCTCTGACGACCCTCTTTTACCCTGATGAGACCTTGACCAACCTCGTCATTCACCATCACGCTAATGATGACGCTGAAAGCGAACTGGTGCTTGTGTATGGAAAATTGCAAGGCTTGAATACTGCGATTCAACAATGATAGACAATTGTGATTTCTTGTCAAAACAGCTTTACAATCAGACTTTGACACATCCATAGTAGTTTAAGTGTATAGGCATAAAATTATTTGAATAAGTTATATCGAAAATCGAAATTCAAACAGAAACAATAAAATAAGTAATTTTAAATATCATAAGTAATTGGAATTGATTCCGTTGGGTAAGGAAAATGAATAAAGATATATCAGAAAATATCAAGATCGTAACACAAAATATTTTTCTAAATTCAATCGATCCGTACCGTATTTGTAGAGCTTGAGATTTTCTTCCTCGCTAATCCTTTGCGGTTTCTTCGGGGGTTGGTGATTCTGACTCCGCCACATCACGAATCACACTGCTAGAATTGTGTGGCTATCAGTCTTTTATCGAAACTTGAAACTTTACTAATTATGATTATTTTACTTAACTTTCTGAACGAACAATAGGTGCTCTTACAGATGCGAGCTATTGCAGACACTACTAAATATAATTCTTTCCTGACACCACAGGTAATTGTATCGTGTTTCTCTGTAAGGAATTTGTTATCTTTTTTACTAATAATCTTCGTCGAGTTCCAAATGTGAGTCGAGTCCAAAGACTGAGCCCTGGACTCGAAGATACTGAAGAATAAAAGAAAGAAAGCGGAAGACTCAGAAGTGAGCATTTTATTTCCGCAGCTGAAAGAACGGAACAGAGACAAGCAGGGAGGATCTCCGGAATTCATGGGGGTTGATTCTGGATTCCAAGAAGCGACTTTCCATGGCATTTCCCCTGTCCGCACTTCTGATACAACGCAGTGGCGGACATGCAAACATTTTTATGCATTTGAATTGTAATTATTGTTATTGTGTATTTCATTGTCACAACTTTTGAATCGGTTTATTTCAATATTGCAAATTTTAAGGCTGGTCAAAGTGAAAATTTTCAGCCAGTGAGTACTAAGAGATTTCGATTTTCAGGTGAAAGCTGCAAGGGGATATAAATACTAGCCACGAGATTACACACGAATAATGTTCAGATTTTTAGAAATAATGTATTGACCAAGCATGGTAATGACCTGGTGTAATATGACGTGCAGCAATATAAAATGCCTTAGTACATTTAATTAAGGGTAACATATCACCCACATTTCCAAACCAGTGCTGCAGCTGCAGGGTACAGAATTTGAGATTACTGTCTTCCAGGAACTAGAATATTATACTTATACTTAGGATAGCAAGATACGTACATCTTCATCATTAATGCATGATATACAAAACGATTATTCAACTTTTGTGAGTATGACGTGCAGCTTGTAGGATATTGGTTTGTTCCGAACCTGAGCCAAGAAATGCCATGCCTGACAGAGGCCAATCGGAACCAAGGACACCCCGGTGCGTCAGATAAGTAGCCGGACTTACTTTCATGACTTTCTCCAATTGAAAATCTTTTAACCTCTTGGCCATCGTGTACCCTCTTCTCTCGCCCTAAGACTCAGATCTCGGAACATCAAATTCAGAGAAGATCATAACATTCATCTGCGAAACACTTATTCCCCACCTAGCTCCACCTCAACTCAAGTCAAACTCTGCTACCTATGACATTTGAAATTGTAATAGGCTTCCACCTGAAAAAGATTTCAAATCAAGAACTAATTAAAAGGTTCACGACCACCGAATTGTACCTATAGAAAGAGGGGGCTTTCTACTGTACCAGAGCTCTTGAAGGTATGAGTGAAGACGGAAGGAAATGCCGCTTTTATGGTCAGGAAAAAGAAAGCATATTTATTTCATGAGTACAAGGCGACCTCAAGAAGAACCAGGTCAATTCCACTTGGACAATTACCAGCTTACTTTACATAAACTCGCACATAAGACAATTCAAATCAAAAGATATTTCAATGCACGCGTAATAATGCTGAATCCAGGAAGCACAGTCAGTAGTTTATCTTCGGGGTTGGGCTCACGTGAGCCTGCATTCATAGTAGGTACGCTACGACGGTTTCCGTAAAGTATGTAGATGATGAAGAAATTGACAAATACAGGATGTAGAGCTTTCTACATCTTAAATCAACTATCATTTTATTTAATTCAATAGTCAGTTTATTTGACATGGCACGGAGCCTAATCAAGTGAACAATGTACTATCATTTTATACATAGTACCAGTAATTCGGAATAACACACAGGTGTGAGCGTCGGATACTTATCGCCTTTTGTCTTGTACTGTACCTGAGTTAGGGACACAATACTCGACAATTGTAAAAGAATTTGCGATGAATAAAAACTAATATCAAATTAATTTTTCAAGATTTATTATGAAAAATACTAATGCAATGCTTCTATGTATTTAGAGTGAAAATCATCAGGGCAAAAACTTGTAAGGGCGAATTAAGTTAGAATTGATTTATTTAAATAATCAGATTTAGGTTAAGTTAGTTCGATTGCCGAGCGAGTCACAGTAGCAGCAGCAGCAGCACCAAGCAGTAATCGTTTTTTTTTCATTCGTGTTAGGTTTTGTTTAGTTTCTTCCTTCTTCTGCGTGCAATTTGGACACTTGAACAAACGGAAGTTAACCCTAATTAAAAAATATTCCACAGTTTGCCTTTAGGACAAGCTGACAATCCATAATATAACCTAACATTATTATGAGAATATAGGTACCTATGTCTTTAAAATGGTTAAAAGCCGAATTATTGTTGTATTTATTAGCCATAATTTTATGTCTAAATTATGTGCTGGACAAAGTCCGGGAATCGTAGGTGGTGAGAGGCGAGATAGGGAAAAAGTGTGGCGAAGAAGAGGAAGTTGTCAGCAGGCGGTCGGAATGATTGCGACCGGCCCAAATCCCGGGTGCTTATGAAGGGATTTCCGAACTTTCAACCAGGAGCTTCCGCCAAATATCTGCCCGGATAGAGCCCCACTGTGGTTCACAAAAATTCACAAAAAGAGAAATACTTACCTACCCAGAGCCACGCTACCACTCACCCCCTGCCTTTGCCTTTCTGCCCTTTCTACGATTTGAATTTCAAATGACATTATTAAATAAAAAGACCAAGAGAAAAGATCTCTATCTCACTTTCTCTCCTCGACTTCTGTAACTCTTCCAGGGCATAGTAGAATTTAACGTGTCGCGTCAGTCAAACAAAAATAACATGCATGAATATGATAGCATAAATAACCAAACAGCTATATTCACTACCTAGTGCAATTATTTAATTCCCGAAGAACATTTAATTTGTCTTGTTTCATTTTTATATTAACCACTGAATCCTGTATAATAAAGCACACAAATTATGTATAATTTCATTTTATGCATTATCTTTGCTGAGTTTCGGTAGATGACTGTATTTTAACTACCTACCTGTATTCGATTTCGGTGGACCCAATTTGTGAGTACGATATGTTATAGATGGCTTGTAATCTATGCGTCAAAAGAAATACTGAAAGCGTCAAAAGAAGTACCGAATACCCAGGCTACTTTTTCCTCAAATCGGGTTGGGTTAGGTTAACCGGAATGAAATAACAGCGCGACAAGAAATAGGGCATATATTTCGGCACGTTAAGAAAACCTAGCCTAACCTGACTCGAATGAGATTTACAGATTAGCCTGGGCTTTCAGTATTTCTTTTGAAGCAAAAATGTTTTCCCTTTATAGATGGAGTGCAATGTGCGATTTGTGATTGAGTCACATGTTACAGGCTATTCCCACTCGGGACCTGGCTTTACTACATAGAGGCACACAGTAAGCAATAAATTTGCTTTACCGACAATGATAACAATACGATAAGATTATGTTTAAGAAGTTCCGGGGTTCCCGGATCGCTCCCAGTAACAGTTACCTAAATGTGCAAAATATAATTCAGTTATGGTGAAAACTTGTAATTAACGATTCTGTTTGTCTTGCGCTTCGGGTAAATTCCAATCCATTTAAGATTGTTCATTAAACTGGTGCCCAAGAAATTTAATTTGGATACACCTACGCATTTAATTACATTTTCATAGTTACCCGTTACATTTTACCACTTGTATTTTTGTGAAAATAAGAATCTGTATTTACTGTGGACTGTGTGGGTAGGTAAATAAATCTTGGAGTGCCGACATTTCTGTCCGTGTCTCTAATTTATTTTGAAGAAATGCGTCCGCATTCCAGCCCGGCCTGCCTTCCGCTAAGTGTTTGAAGAGAGCATTGGAGATGCTATCACCTAAATGGAATGGAGGAAGTGACCATTGGTCATTTATTTGGGAAATAAATGCCCCTTCCTCTACAAGGACTATTAAGTGTTCTGAATACGATTACGGGAGCTGCTGGGGCTTTTCCCCAGCGGGTGCTTAGACTCATTCCGGAGGGCAGAGATAGCACGACCCTTGTCTCTTCCTCACCCCACACAAACACTCAATCCCTATTCAGTGAAAGTGTTAAAACACAGGGACTCAGACGCTAAATCAACTTCCCAAACCCGATAACACCAATAATAGAATTCAGTAGACTTAGCAAAGAGGCCTAGCCAAACCAAGCGATCGTGGTCTTCTTTTCACACGTCTTATGGATTTGTGTCTCGGTCTACCAGAATCGGTACGGGTATTCGGACGCCGAGATAGGAATTAGAAATAATTGTCGAAATCATCATAAGCGTATTGAGTTATGATTTTATATTGTAAAGCTAGATTTTAGTGTTTAAACCAAAGAAATGTTAATACTCTCGAATAGTTTAACCAAAATTAGGTTTGGTTCCAAAATGTTATGTAATGTTGTGAAGGTGGTCAAATGCCTACACTAAACTGTCATTTTATTAAACTTGGAAACCCAAAACCTAACATAACATAAGCTACAATAGTCTAAAAACACAACCAGATACACTCGGCAAGGGTATCTGCCCAAAAGCTCTATAATGTAGTATACATTATGTATTCCGGAATTGCAATGCATCCTGTATACAAATTGAGTCATATATAGGTATATGTATCTGCATTTGTTTTTGCAAATACGTGAGTTGGTTCATTTTCACGCTGCGGCCATTCACATCGAGCACAGTTATCGAAAGGCGACATCCGACCTGACTCACGTGGTTCATGTGACTCATTGGCTATTTGACTTAAATAGGTACCTATATTTAATTTGCAAGATTTCTGTAAAGTGTAGATAAGTTGAACTACAAAATTCTCTAGGTTTGAGTAAATAGGCAATGCATAACCTAGCTTTCATTATTCAGTGTTTCTTCTTCCAGGAATTACTGAAGAATATCAAATAGCAGCTTGAGATTGAGTTGTGTCCTAAACGCAGGGCATATCAAATCTTGTTTGCTAACTATTGCATTGCTTTCTACATTTTACATACAAACGCCAAACAAGAAACGTTTGGCTCATGAACGTTCACAAACGGCTGTTTATTTGTGTTTATTTGTAGTAGTTAACGTTCTTCGTATCAGACTTTTATTGGCAAACTTTAAGCATATGAATTTTGTGTAAACTTGGGTAAGTTCATGAATATTCGTAAAAAACTGGATTCAAGTATTGATAAATACGGAATCCATGCTAATAGGTCTTCATTCTGAATCACCCTGACCTGCCTAGCTTCCATATTCTTGTAACAGTTACTAACTAAAGCTTAAAGTATTTCAATAAATATGGAACCCTTGAATTTGAATATCGCGAATCCTGGGCAATCAATAAATCAGGTTGGCCCCTTATTATACCAAGGGCTTAATTTTGAAGATCCTATTCTGCAGACGGAATTATTGAAGCACAGGATCATAACTAATAATTTGTTTGACATACTCGGCAATGGAATGCTGTCACATGATTATAAGTGGAAAATCCTATTTCAGAGATTATTAAGGTATGAATGTATTTACCACATTTTATTTAATAGATTAAAGCAGTAAACCTTTGATCTATTTACATGCTGATTCTGTTGCAGACTACTGCCTGCAGAAGTAAGGACATTCTTTGCTATAATTACACAACTTGACGGAGCATTTCCCACAGAGCTAATGGATGAACTTGTGCAGAGACTTGAAAATCCCAATCGTGAAGCATTGTTCCCAGTAGCAGCTGAAGGAAATAACGCGAACCATGGAATCTATGGTGTTTATAACCTTCGTTAAAATAAGAACCCACGACAGTTTTAGTAGTGTATAGTGTAGTATTAAATGCTGAATAAATGGTACTATAAAAATATAATTAGAGAAAAAAACTAATTAGGCTCATTCTAGGCTGAGGACCCAATAGATCGAAGACATCTCAAGAATGGCTTAGATTTACCTTGTCGGTCTCAGGGTGCAATAATATTCTCAACCTTTTTGCACACGACCACTGCACAGCGCAAAAAAAGCGGAAATAGACGGATTCCACAGACTATACCTTGTGGATAACAATACCGCCGAAACAAATAATCTGACTAGGTACGTTCTAGTAATATGTTCAACTTATACATATTCGTCAATGCTGGGCCACGTCACCATCATTTTAATTGTATGGTGGTTGATGTTTGTATATCGTACAATAAGCTACTCCGTAGCGTTCTAGTATTTAACAGTACTGTCCAATAATAGTAAGATATGGCTAATCTTATAAGTCCTCCCAGCTGGCGAATAGAATATGCGGAGGGTTCCATCGGCGGTCAAATTGTTGGCGGACAGTTCCTCGTCAGTTGTTCTGGGTTCGGGATTCGGGGATGTTCATACACGCTTTAATAAAGGACGCCATAAACTCCGGTTTGACTTAGGATGGCATTGACACGAAAATAAGCTTTGCAACTTGCAGTAAAAGTCTTGTTTCAGAAATTGAACTAAGTTAAAAAGGACTTGATATTATACCATTCAATCTACCTAATAATGTTGTTTGCAAGTCTCTATATTAACTCTGCCACCTAATATCTTAGTAAATACCAAAGCAGTCCAGTACTTGTATGGTTAATCTGCAGGATGTTCTAATCTAATCTGTTATTTTGTACAAACTTAAGTTTTGCGAGTTCCACTTGATCAACTTTGCAGTAAACATTCCTCGTATAAAAATGCTGAATAATATAATTATATTGTATTCTGCATATCTCCGCTCTCATCCCATTACTGTTATTCAATCTCTTATTCGCAGTCAATCTGTCAGATTCCCAATTCTGTCAGTTTTCTCCAAAAGTTTGGTAACTGTTCAATCATGGCCGGTAACCAGCCAACAATCAGGGTTAACATCAACATCGCGAATCCCGAGCAAGCAATAAGCCAGGTTGGTCCTTTATTATGCCGAGGTCTTAATTTTGAAGATCCGGGTCTGCAGGCGAATTTATTGCAGCATTGCCTCATAAACAATAACGTGGTCAACATACTCGGCAACGGAATGCAACCACGCGAATACAAGTGGGGAATTCTATTCCACAAACTTTTAATGTAAGTTTGCACTACATTTGACATTATTTTAATATTAAATGAGTTAAGCAATATACGTCTGATATACGTACATTCACTTAAATATATTCTTAAGTTTAAATTTCATCTATTTCAGGCTTCTTCCGGGGGAAGTAGAAACATTCTTTGATATAGTCTTACGAGTTGATAATGCGTTTAACCCTGAGCTAAAGGATGAGCTAAAACAGAGACTCGAAAATCCAAATTCGTGTAACAATTAGACCATTTCTAGGTTCATGTATTTATGAAAATTCCTCATTATCATTAACAAGCTCACCAATAACTGTAATATTGTTATTCTGGAATAATTTTTGAAAAATTCTGAGAAAACAATAAAACATAATCCATATCGCTAAAACCACAATAATCCAAGAAACAGAACGAACAAAACATGGCAGCGACAAAATAGTTGCGTTTCGGGTTAATCTAACTTGCATTGTGTATCGCAATATCAGTTCTTTGGACTAACTATGTTCTCTTGGGAACGCCGTATTTTAGATTGGAGGCTTTTGAGTGCCTTGTTTGGTGTTTTGAGCACTGTTTCTTTGCAAAACATTATTTTGTATTTTTCATAACAATCATGAAGTAAAATGTTATTTATTCAAGCATTTTTTGAAATAGTATTTACATTGTGTATTACATAAACGAAGTTAAATATCAACCAGACTTCAAATTCTAGAATATTAATGTATTTCATAGTCCCATTTGAGGTTGGTCTAATTAATCTTGAGACAAAAACTGCATCTCGAACAAATATTTTTATGGAATATCACATTCTTATTCATTACTGTTCTGACGGCTCAGGACATGGACAATTGGGTAGGTAATCTTTCCGCAATTTTGATTCTGAAGTTGTGCAAGAACCAATACCAAGGACGTCTAACAAGGGAACCCCTTGAGGTGAGCACAGCGTTTTGAACCGACACTTATACCATCGTATACCTTGGGTCAAAGTATGAAAAAGTGCATAGTATTATATCTTCAGAATCATAGGTTCAAAAGTTATCGGGGGTCCAAGTTGAGAATCCGGAAGAGAACTCAAAGGGCCTTTGACAAGTTGGAAATCACGTGTTAATTTCCATAAGGATTTTCTGTTTTTGACTTTCGGTGAGCATTTTGTGTGTAAATATTTTTAATGAAAATATTTTTTTTCGGTTTATGCTCACCGAAAGTCAAAAACTGAAAATCCGTATGAAAAAAAACGTGATTTTAAACTTGTCAAAGGGTTCTTTGACAAGTTGAGTTCTCTCCCTTTGAGTTCTCTTCCGGATTCTCAACTTGGACCCCCAATAACTTTTGAACCTATGATTCTGCAGATATAATATTGTGTAGTTTTTCATACTTTGACCCAAGGTATACGATGATACAACTGTCGGTTCAAAACGCTGTGCTCACCTCAAGGGGTTTCCCTTAATCTTAACGTATTTGCTTTGACACTACAATAAAGGACAACCAAATCCAATTAAAGATAAGGGCCGGGTTCATTTATCTGTGAGATGAATACAGCTGTATTGTGTATCACGGAATAAGTTTCAAACATTGCTTACACGGTGAACATGGAGATGAGCCTTTGATAATAAGCATCGTCCAAATCAAAGCGACGTCCGGTCAGAATGTACCACAGGGAATTGAGGACAGATGCGTTGAAAAACATACGAAGGCAAATAGGTCTTCCGACGTCCTTCCTGTTACATATTGCATTTTATTAAATTCGATGAAGTTTAATATATTAGAGAGATAAATGTTTATTTAAATCTATATATTAGGGGTATTCAAACCATTGTGCTATAGCGCAAAAGTGCTATAGCGTTTTACGTATATGTACAGCATTATA
>JAQFYT010003029.1:0-11555 GCA_034694925.1 Ceratophysella denticulata
ACTGTGTTGATAGACTTGTTTACAGGACGTGAAGGACGGACGGACGGATTATTCTCTACGATTTTAATGTTAAGATGGTGAAGGATGAAGGATAAGCTATAAACATAAACTGCAATCGGAAAACCATATTATTGATTGTAACTCACATTACGTGTAAATTAACGAACTTAAATTCCTGGGAAACAAAATTATTTTATTGGATTCAAGTTTAATTTTAACTTATCTATACTACATACTCTAACAATAGGATTAGTCACAAATTACAAGTTGTGATTTGAATTAACTACGAGAATTAAGCTTGCTTATCGGGTGGAATTTCCAAACGTTACCTATTAGTGACAATGACAAGTCTACACATGTAAGCTGTGTTCGTATTTTTTTTTTTCTTTTTTTTTTTTTTTTTTTTGTGTCAAACATTTTATTTGTGTTCGTATTGTTTATTGTAGTGGTTGGCCATGTGCTGTGGTGGTCTATCGTTCTTCCACATACATAAAACATAGGTTCCAAAGAGTCAGGTAATTTTAGATGCTAGACTCGGTAACTAACCTAACATGACTTTGGAGCTTAACCTTAACCAGCCAAAGTTATACAGCTTCGAAAATAATATAGATCGCAGGCGTAACCAGTACTGTATACTGTAATAATATGAAATACTGAAACTGAAATACGAACAACAAGCTCTTATAACACATTTTTTCATTTTCGGTCTGTGCTGTGGTCAGAATCTGAACTCTGAACGTAATAACATTCAACATTACAACTGCATCTGATCTTATGAATGACTACCTACCTTATGACTGTTACTTTACCGTACCTAACTAAACTAACACGGAGAGTGCGGGCACCTATTAGGTGTTTTTTTATACAATTAATCATATTGGGCGGATTATAAAAGCGCTTATTAATCCCATGATCCGCAAAATCAAAAAAGTCTATAATCGGCAACATATGACATACAAATACATACTGTAAGTCCATATCGCGTAAAACCTCGAAACCGTTATTTGGAAGTTGAGGCCTTCCTGAACACAAAACCTAATACAAGTGAGGCCGTGGGACGCACGAAAAGAGTTTCGAGGTTTAATTCGATAAGGACCGACTGTATATTCACCGCGAATTACAAAGGCCAAATGATGAACAATGAGCAAAATATTTTGTTTATAAACAGTTGACGTTGATAGTCAACGTTTGAGTCAACGTTACAGCCACAAGACATAATAGTCAACAGTTTAACTTCGTACTTGGTCAAATGTTAGAAAAGAAACTCACCGGACACAAGTTGCAAGTCAGAATTGTATTTCGTAATTAATTAATACCTGTGAAACTAGTTTGAGTGATCCTTCTCTTCTGTTGCTTGTCTTCTGCGTTCTGTTCTCTTTCTTATGATATGATGTAACGGGAACTGGAGCAAGAAGGACGAAGACAACAACAAACTGACCTTGAGACCCGAGAATTGAGTCTCGTGAATTCGTATTTTTGTTCCTAAATGCGGAGGAGGAGATCTGCGTCTCCTTGCTCCAAGGAAAGAGGGTGACACCCGTCTCCAAGAACGCTTGTCACCATCAACACACACTATGCACAAAGATATATGCACAAAGATAAGCACATCAAAACCAGACCGTATTTAATTATTGTCCTTAATTTCTAACTGTTTCAATTCTGTACTACACGAACTTTAATTTTCAGTCTTGTTTTTCGGGATTTTGTACCCAAATTAAATCGTATTTCATGTTTCAGAGAGCCTTAAAATTCTTCAGGAAATCCTTTAATCCGGATACATAGCCTAATTTACCTACATGCATAAGTACTTCTTAAATATATATAAATATAAATAAATATATATAAAGTGTATAAAAAAACTTTTTTTTAAATACTATGTACAATTTACTGCTTATGTAGCGTCTAGAGGCATCTTCATTCAAGATACCAGACAGAATTGTAATAAGCTTATTCATGTCCAAATTTTGAATAGGTCTCAGCTCATCCGTTACTGAATATCATTGTACTGTATGTGATTCCATTTATTTTCGTACGTATGACGGTATGACCGTGGGACCATTTATTTGTGCTAGAGACATAAATTCAATTGAATCGGTACATTACTGCACGTGCACAGTATGTATAAAACGAATAATACAAAATGAAACTATTCTTTATGGCATTCTTGGTTTGGATATACTGTAGATTTAACCAGTACGGAATTTAAATCTGTATCTGTATTAGTGGCAGCTGTGTGAATTCTGCAACCTGCAAAACTTTTAACCGCACTCCGAAATTCGATAGAAACACCATAGTAAATAGTACTGTAGCATTAGTATAATTTACCGTCAATTTCAGATTTGATAGTCGAAGTAGATAATTGTTAGTTATTAAAGCCCACTTACGATACGGATAAGGGAGGACGCGGATGTATGTCGTGGAGAGTGCGGCACTCCATGTAAACTTTGACGCAATAGAAGATCAATTGAGTTTACTCATGTTAATATTCATAAATAATTATGCTTTTACGCACGAATGAGATGAGCTATTGCGTCAAAGATCTCGAGAGAGAGCCTCCTCAATTTGTTTCTATTTATACATACTGGAGCTGGGGTTTGGAGTTTGGAATAAGGACCCACTTGGGACCCGGATGTAGTTTTGAAGTCTCATTTTGTTTAAATATTTTCCTATAAATCGGATTTTTACGACAATCGGAGCTATTTAACACATGATAGCATGACTGCGGCGTTTTTAAAACTAATTATTATAGCCGCAAATTTTAACATTACGTACTTATATTACAACCGGTGTTACTATAATCCGATTCCTCTTAACTATGAATCCTTTTCCATCAATCAAGATAAAATTGGAATCAAACTGAATTTAATTTAGACAACTGCATCCCGATCGAGGCCGAGTTGGTTTTAACATATAATAATTGATGCTTCAAATTTGAAGTGTTTTTGAGATTGTGAATTCATTACAAATGTAGTTAGGATGCAACCTTCTGTGATATCTCCACCTCCACGCGTATAGCTAAGCACAGCGCTATTCGTTAAATTCAGCAAAAAGGTTTTTATACAAATTCAAAAGTCCAGTGCAGTAAAGTATTAATTTATTTAAACTTTTGGAAGTATTTCTTGATTAGATGATCATTCGGATGAGTATTAGTATATTGGACTACCCTGTACAAGTAATTTTGACTAAATCCAGTAGTCAATTACATATTTAGCATAAATAAACGAATTAATTTTTTTTTGTAAAACATTCTCGAATTGGTGTTGTGAAAATTTTATGTAACATTCGATATGAAATATATATTATACAATATTTTGTAAATCTTGGACTTGTTACACGGTTTCACATGTTAGGATGAAGGTGCTCTCAAAGCACTTTGAGTATTTTTCTGAGTATCTTGAACCGACTTGAAATCTTCTCGAATTTGTGCAACATGAAGAGCACGGGCGTTGTACGCATTGATCTCTTTGAGGTTTTCTTCATCTAAATCCCCAATCCGAGGCGGGTTGGCAAGAAATGCAGAAGTTTCCGCTGTACCGGGTCGATCCATCCAGAATCTACTAGCTGTGGTCGGGCGCTGGAAATCACGTAGTGGCAGAGGACCGAGGGTGTCGGGTCGCATTCGAGCACTTGTAGGTGTTTCAGGTCGTTGAATTGGTGTCATCGGTCGTTCAGATGCTGTACGGGGTCGCGGAGAAGACATACCAGGTCGTTCATCATGAGTAATGGGTCGTTCAGCTGGAGTCACAGGTCGCTGAGGAGGAGGCAACATTTCTTGTGAGTAGGAATCATCAATGTCTTCTGTCATGGTAATGGAATCTTCGTCGTCTTCAGAAGAAAAATACCCGGATTGCATCTCCGACCCCATTTCCGTATCTGGTTCAGGTTCATTAGTGTTTTCCGATTCGACTAACCATTCTTCTGGACTCCGATCTTGTAGAAATTCCCGTCCGCGGCTCGGCACACGATCACCACTGAAACTTTGGCCTTGTCCTCCGCGGCTCGGAACCCGATCACGATCACCGTTGCATTTCTCATCTTGCCCAACGTTGGGAAGATCATCACAATCCTGGTCATATCCGCCACAGCTCTGAATACGATCAAGATCACCGAAACTGTTTCCATCTTGCCAGCCGCTGGTCGGAGGACGATCACGATCACGGTACCAATTATTATCATGCTTCCCGCGACTCGGTACACGATCATGGTGCCAATTATCATCTTGCCCGCCGCGACTTGGAACACGATCATGATCACCGCACCAATTCTCATCTTGTCCGCAGGGGACAGGGAGACGATCACGATCACCGCACCAATTTTCATCTTTCCCGCGGCTTGGAAGACGATCACCACCAAACCTCATATCTTGTCCGCCGCGGCTCGGAACACGATCACGATCACCGCACCAATATTCATCTTTCCCGCGGCTCGGAAGACGACCACTATCAAAAGTTTGATCATGCCCGCCACGGCTCGGAAGACGATCTTGATCACCAAGCCAATTCTGTTCTTTCCCGCGGCTCGGAAGACGATCACCACCACACTTCTGACTATATCCGATTCCGATACCACGATAATCATGTGGCTCTTCTTGGTGGTACTCTTCGTAAATGGATTGATCAACGTCTAAGTCGGATATATTTGACTGGTCGTCGGCCTCCAGGTCAGATATAATTGACAAGTCTTCACTATAACCCTCATCCCCGTCGGCCTCTGTAATAAATGTGGGCAGAGTTACAGAGCATTCTTCTTCATCTGATAAGGCAGGGCAGATGAGGACCATGGGAGGTTGTGGGACTGGGTTACGGCATTGAAACTCCTCGAAGTCTTGTCCGAACTGAGCAACGGTGTCATGGAGTTCATTGTCTTGTGCCTCATGGAATTCTTCCATGGCCTCCTCGTATTCCTTCAACTCTTCTCGGTACAATGCCTCTTCCTCTAAATCCCGTTCAATGGCTTCTTTGAACTCGAAATAATCCAGGCCATTTTTAGAAGCCAAGTAGTTCAAGCGTGCTAGGATTTCTTGTACACGGCGCTGTTTCCTCTCTTCAATGACGTCGTTGCCGTCAGTGATGCGAATCTGTCGTTCCTCAGGCGGTAATCGGGAAGCTGTAGAAACAGCAAAGGTGCGAACCACACCGGGGCGAAAAGTAGGTGCAAATAAGATGTACTCCGGCATGTTTCCTTCCATGTAACCCATTTGTCTTCCCATGTCCGGATACATACATTTGTTTTCGAGTCGGATACGCTCTGAATGTTCGGCTGCTTCTCGTTGGCGCATTCGTTCCATTCGGCGACATTTCGAGCATCCACAACTCTCTTCACCTTCAATGTGTTGAATTCCGCTGAATCCTACACCACCCCAAAATGACATTTTGCTTCTTCAACAATTAAACGTCCAAGACTTTGTGCTTAGAGTACTTTTACATAAAAAGTTAGAAAAAAAAATCTTTGTAAGCGTTTCAACCCTGCTTTGGTTGAACCAAAATCAAAACTGAACTACCAAACAATTTGGTTGGATTCTCCAGGATGAGTTCAATGTTTTGAACCGACAGTAACCGAACAATAACTACTGTTGTTCTACGGAACGTGATAAAGAATTTGTTACTTTTGCAAATGGTTTTATGTTCCATGGTGACTGGTGACAGCGTGAAATATATAAGGACTAGGAATAACGCAGAATTGCTTATAAAATGTATAGTAATTACACGCATTAGCTTTTAGCAATCTGAAAAATGTTACACCCAAGAACACTTGCGATTATCAAACGGATGTTCGTTTTTATTATTGTGTAAATACTAGTTTAAAGTATAGCGAAATCAAAAATTTAGAGTTGACAGCTTTCGAAGTAATATTCTTATTCAAACAAGGTCATGTTTAGTATAGCATGACCTGTGTAAATAAATGCTCAATTGTATACAAAATATTCAAGGGGAACGTCGCGGCGGAGCCGTGGGCCGAACCATTATTTCAATCCGAACTTGTCCTTCTTCGTCATCGTCTTGGGAATCCTCATAGCCAGTTTGCAATGTACTATTATTGTTCTCATAGTCGAACCCCATATCCGTGTCTGAGTCGGGTTCGAGGTGACAAACACACCGATGACCACAAGTGGGACCACAGTCTGGTATTTCCGAATCCTCGTCGTCAACTGCTGCAGAGAAACTTCCACGGTGACTGCGGCACCTGAAAGTATTATCTTCTGGCATTGAACGCACGGTGTCTCCACGGGTTGGACCACCAAACCCTCGACTGAAGCTGTCCCCAGTCGCCGGTGGATCATCGTCACTCCGCGTCTGTGAAGGGGTTATGAAACTATGGTATCCCGCGCTGTAGTAGTTTGGGCTGGAGAATCGGCGCGTGTCTGACCGTCGACTCTGCTGCGGATGGCGCACCGGAGTTGGTGGATTAGCGGGTTCGAAAGAATGCTCATTTCCAATTGACCCTGCTCGAAAAGGAGGTCTCATGTCCGAAGGTGGGTTTGAGGTGATGAAATTTTCCCAAGCATTGTATTCCGCAGGACTCTCGGATTCTCCGTTGTGACGACTTCGGTGATAATAGGAGAGCCAGCCAGTGGCGTCCAATGCAATTCGATGATCTTCACCGGTTTGGAATACTGGCGGAACGTCAGTGTTTGGCCGAGAACTCGCCTCTGAGCTGGAACTCATTGCGGTTGTTGTTTCACTTCTGAGGCGTGAGTAGGCAGAAGCAGGCGGCTGACTTGCTGGAGGCTGCACAAATGGTGAACTATTTGCCCATTGTTCCGGCTGACTCTCAATTAGGCCGAGAGAATTGAAACGATCGTAAATTCGACGAACGAAAACTCCGTCACGGTCATGGCTCAGCTGAAAATTCATCAATAGGTTATATGCCATTTGGGCTTCACGAAGTTTTTGTTCAAAGTAGTTAAGCCGAATTTCGAATCCTTGAAACGCGGCATTGTTAAGGAACTCGGGTTGAGGTCGCCTCGGTTCTTCTGTTTCTGGTTCAGTCGTTTCTGCTGATGATGGAGGTGTGGGTAGGACAAACATTGCATGGCCATGCATTCTTGCATTGAGGTAAATGGGTGTTTGGTCGGAGTTCTCCACGGTTACGCTTGATACCCGAGAGGTTCCGTGGGTAGCAGTGTAGTTAGCAAAGTCCTGCTGCACGGCTGTGACGAAGGTAGCGTAATCATCCTCCATTCCATCCGTGTCCATCTCGAGCAAGGGTATTTGTATTTGGAATGCTACGTCATCATCATCCGAATCTGGGTCATGTTCAGGAGGGTGTCTTATTCGATGGATTTCCTGAGCCTGTCGAGTTCTTTTCGTAGCTTCGCGCTCGGCCTTCTGTGTATCTGTGAAGCGCTGAGTGACATAGCGGTCAATCCTTGCTTCCATCTCTGGCAATCCGCGCACTTCATGGATTTCAGATCGACAAGATGGACAAACTTGAGATCGGCGCTGGTAAAACCAAGTTCGGAGGCAATGATGGCAGAATCGATGAGAGCAATTCGTTTCGCAGACCTGAAACGGCATTTTTTGTTAGTTCCTCAAAAAGTTTTACTTTTATATGTCGTTTTGACCCGTGTGATTTTTATAACCTCTCTTACATTAATAAATGTATCCATACAAATCGGACACTGAAAGTCGTCTAATGTCGCCGTCTGAGCCCGAGCCCTCGTAGATGCCGTAGAGGTTGAGGAGGACGTAGCTGATACCGGTTGTCCTCGAGTTTCTCCGTTATCGTTCCCAGGTGTCTCGGACAAACATGGTGCGGATCTGACTTGAAGCGTCGGCGTTTCTGGAGGTGATGGCATTCTGGATTCCTGTAAATAGATGTTTTAATATATTTCTACTGCATTTAGTATGTTGCTCAAATACAGAATGCCCCTCGGGCAATTTACCTTTGACCACCAAGTCTAATAGATATCTCTTCGTAAATAATTTTCAGTATTCCACTGTACGAAAAAAAGGTTAAATTTCAAGCGACGACGACTTGTGACGTCCACCCTTGAAACCGATTTAAATTACAAAATCCTATATATCATTGAAAAAAATAATTGTAATCTTGCGTCGTTGACCGCAGTTTTAAATTCAACACACGAACGGATTTGTCTTGACGACAGGGAGGACACATTTAATTCCACAGTAATCTTTTCCGTAAGCCGCTTTGTCCAGCATCTCTAGACGTAGGCGTAGACCTAGGTTCCAGGATTCTAGGACACTTTGCCTAGGTTATTTTGCATAGTGTTTTTAGTCGACCGTTGGTCATGCTTAGTCCAATTAATGGGAGCTATTTTATTGTTTATGTACGCGAGTAAAAGCCATAAGAACAAAATGTCAGTTTACTCATATAAATGCATAAAATAAATATAGTCCAATGCTAAAAAAATTAACAACGATGCTGTAGTTGAAGGATATGACCCGCAACATGTTAATGCCAATACGCAACGCTCAGACGTAATATTACTATTATATACCCAATACAAGTATGACCAATTGGCCGTGCACTTCATCCTTCTACTAGGGTACTAAAGCAATGGCCAGTCATGAATAGAAAGACTTTGTTCCACTTTCAAAAGTCTCGAGCAGACATCTTGTGTATAGAAATTCAATTCCAAAGATTAAGAGTTACATTGAGAACTTGTTTTTCAATTCCGAACCAAACGGAATTTGTATTTACTTTAATTCCAAATTCGAAACATTGATACATATATCTCGTATGTAGCCCAGTAGTGGTACACTGTCCAGTCAAATTCTATTGTTGGAGCCTGGAGTCTCATGGGGAAAGGGATTCCATTGTATTCCCCTGATTGAATCCAACGACGCAATCACGCCAATAGAATGAAAGTGATAAGGTGACACGAAGATACAGAAGAAAAACTACAAACTACACAATTCATAGCCAAGTCCAGCGCTGCCGCCCGTGCCCGTCTTAGCTCATGTTCTTCTCGGTTGTTTGGGAAAGGGGTGTGGAAACTTGTTGAGTGGTGAAAGTACTCGGGGAGAAAGTTCTACCCAAACCCAAAACCACAAGGCCTAGCTTTTAGTAGGTTATGTATGTCTATGTGTAGAGCAGAGTAACCAAGGCTTGGCTTCGGCTCCTTTTTGTAGTCTGTTCCGTCGGATCAAACCCTTTAGCTTCCGACCAGGAGGCTGAGGATCCAGACGGAACAGACCTGCTTTCCTCTCGGCTCTTCGAAATTCTATTCAGGAATGACGCATCGTCCGAATTCGAAGTCTTGCTAGTTTTCTTGTCTGTGAGTATTAAATCCAATCTAATTAACCTGGAGGGCTCGGTTTGTAAACCTGAGGTGACTCTTGACGTTAATTTCCAGTGCAGCGCAATCCATCAGTCAAAGCTCGCATTAAACACCATTTTAAGATTTCTAATCGGAGAAAGTAGTGTTTCAAACACATGCTGATAAATGAAAAGCGTATGTAATGTTGTATGTGATTACGTTTAATTGTTGGTGTTCTGTTATAAAGCTGATTTGAGAATCGCATCTGGACAGGATTGCATAAGGTGAGCTAAATATTACGGATTTACTTTGCATAAGCTCAATGTGCCGTTGTCCGCTCCGCGTACCTTTCTGAACGCGAAAGTAAGCGTCATTGCAAATCAAATCAGTTTCATAATTCAGTAATGCAAATGACCAGTGGACTAGTAAAACGGACACTCCATCAGAAATTAATAACCTGATTATTGATTTCATTTGCTACTCTAAAAACCCATCATAACACTTCACAGATAAAGTATTTGAATAACTTGTAGCTAAAATGAGAAAACCGTTCAGCTTGCGGCCGGTAACTTTTGGAGGTTTACTGTTGCAATAATGTGTGAATCTTGTAATCTAATTTATTTTGGTAGAATTGAACCTGTTTAAAATATTACTTATCTGTTGTTTCCTATAAGGGCCTAAAGTTAGGTCCTCCAAATTAGGACGCTTATTTACGTCAAAAATCAAACTTTATTGTGTGGTGTGTATCCTGAAATATAAGCTTCTATGCAGTTAAATAAATTCAATCAGTAGTACAGTTATTCTTAATCTCAAGTAAAAAATGGAATACTTATAGGTGCTCACGTCAGTTTAAAAAACTTTTCGCATTACGGTTTCAATTGTATTTCAAGCAGTGTATCCCGAAATATTTAATAATGTTTCGGTTGTCAAAATTATATGGGTGCCATTTAATCTAGCCCTTATAAATACAGAAAGTTGCCCTAGAAAACGTTCCCTAGAAATATGACAGTATTTCCCTTTCTCGAGACGAAAATTTCCCTTATTAAACATAAAATTAGCCTTGAATAATGAATCGTCCCTAGTTGAGGCAAGCTCAAAGTCTGTATTAACCGGGAATTCATCAAATGCTAAAATAATGAAACTAAGTAAAGTTATGATAATGGCGTGACTACGACTCGGATACCTTTTCTAGAGTGCAGTTAGATGCAAAGTATGTACTACCTGGGTTCATACTAAAGGTACTCGGTGGTGTAGGCAAATGACTTGATTATTTTGGACTCAAGTCTGATAAAGCTTTTCAGACCGGTTCCAGACAAGTTGCAGAGCAGAACACATTATCTGTGGTTGTGAAGTGAATTGAAGTCAGTCGTAAGTTATATACGTGTGCCGAAAAATGGATTATACAGCTTTAGCTGCCTATGATTCCAACAACGAATCGGATTCAGAGGATTTGGAGACACCTGCAAAGAAATCAAGGTCAAACATCTTCTACGAACGTAGTTCTACTTTCGAGAACCGAAGCGGCTTTGCAGCATGTTTCGAGTGCTAAGGCATGGACGCTGAGGAGAACAACATTCACAGAAGATGGGGAAAAATCACACTACGACTGCAAAGGTCATAAAAAATGTCCTATTAAAATGTACCCATTGAAATTGCAAATAGACGCTTATCAGTGGGCCAAATCGGATGCCCAAGTGATAACTCGTGAACGATCTGGCACGAGGCAGTTTTACATCAGACCTTATGGACAGCCCCAAATTAGAAACGCCGATATCACAAAATACGACCGGCAGGGCAAAATTTGACACGTCGATTTCTTCGCAAGGAAGGCTTTGGTTGGTACAGCTCCCAGAGGATTGGGAAAATGGAATGTGTACTTGTGAGAATTTCCTTAAGAAATATATCTGCAAACATATTCTTGGAATAGCCATTCGTTTGAAAATGTTCAATGTTTGTCAGGAGGCAAAGAACATTCCAATAGGCCAGAAGAGGAAGCGAGGGCGGCCTACATTGGCAAAAAAAGCTCTCCTAATTCAATGATTTCTAATTCCATTTCTTTGACCGTTCACACTGTTTTAATATTTATTATGGCCGAACGAAGTGAGGACATTTATGTTCTATACCACCCGGGTTTTGTCTGTCCCCCCACGCGAATAATTTTTTTTAAAAGCTGAATAGACCGATGAGGTCATTTAAAAGTTAGTCGGTCTCCCATATAGCCCGATGGGGCTATTTTAAAAGTTTGTCTGTCCCCTTTAAAGTCCAATGAGGTTATTTTAAAAGTTAGTCTGTCTCCCATATAGCCCGATGGGGCTATTTTAAAAGTTTGTCT
>JAQFYT010003030.1:0-11554 GCA_034694925.1 Ceratophysella denticulata
TTCAAAATCGGAAAACATGAACAGAACCAGCTCGCCTGTAGCTTCTTTTTAAGAGAAAATCCCTTCCCTTGTCAACCGGATACCGAATTTAGTTGGACGCTGAGGCAAAGTGGACGATTGGTCCGTTTCTCTTCAAGCATAGTGACCATGCCAAGAATTATGAGCTCTCCGACGCATAGGAGAAAGCAGAGCGGGTACCACAGTGCATCCCTAGTACGGGGACTAGCTATGCAGGTACACCGTTATTGTTGATTATATAATAGGTAAGCCAGGGCGCTCGTGGACAGGACATTAGAACGTCGACTTAACTCTGGTTCATTGTTTCGTGCACATCAGTCCACCTGGGTGTTCCGGTAGGAGGGAGAACAAAATGAGAGTGTCAGCTCAACTTCCGCCTAATGTTAATGTAATACCCGTCAGAAACTACATTCAAAACGCCTCATACTCCGAGAATAACGGAACTACCTATGAAACTCCTTTCATCCACTCGCCCTTTCCTAAGTATAACTTAGAGTAGATTGGGGAATATAGAAGGAAATAGCACAGGAAGCGAAACCTCGCTGCTTTCTGGGTCAAACCTTCCCTGAGTTCCTCTGCCATGTATAAGTATAATATCTCGACCAACTTTGTAATGAAATTAGTGGGCTGAATTCCTGAGGTCCTCCGGGATATTTCCCTGCATAGCATATGAAGGCTAATGAGATGCCTAGCCACATAATTGAATCGCCGAGATTTTAGGAACCATTTCAACGGCGGGTTTCCTTCCCTTTCGTGGTGAACCGGGTCGTGAGTACTAAATATCTTTTCAGATTGAGTTCATAAGTTCAATCAATTCAATGACAGATAAGACTATTGGGCTAATGCTATTGTATGTTGTCTCAAGGATTGTGATAGTAATGACGTAGAGCAGGGATAGGCAACAGGCATTGCTTACAACTCAAATCCTGCGGGCTGCCGTGATGTGGATCTTGGATTTGATTTTCACCGGAGCACAGGACACAGTCAGTAGGGAATATTGCATTGTATACAATGGATTGGGATTGATGACCATGATTGAGCGCCTTACCGTATTTTCTCACAGCTCCAGGAATTCCCAGAATCCATTGGCAATGTGTGTACAATACATGTGTACAAGCCAGAAGATGAAGCGCGATACACGCCCACATGTTCGAAACATTCTTTGCCACCAGCTACACCTGCAAAAATCAATGTCGATAAGTAATATTTGGATTATTGATATTTAATCTAATTAAGACGACTATATGGCTACAAACAATAGCATTCCTTTTTTCCCATTTCCTGAACCACCAATGGAATAGGCAAAAGTACTGCCTTGAGTGACAGATTGAGGTCTAGTAAAATGGCATAACTTTGGTGCAGTTATCAGGAAGAGCTCCTGAATAGCCACCGCAAGCTGCGGTCTTAATTTGGAGCTCTTGTCAGGAAATTGTTCCAATTCCATTCCTGTCCTAGTTATCCCTAAGCAGATCATCGTCCCGCTAAAATGTCAACCTAACACAATTAAGTCATAGAACCTTAACTATTTACACTAGTATCAATATTTCTAATACCTTGCAACTAGAATTAGAAAGAAAAATAAATACGATTCGTGCCATTTGGTAAAAAAAAATATTTGGATTAAGTACAGCATGAACAGTATATGTATCCAATAAATTCTTGCTTTTATTGTGCTCTCACTCCAGGGCTAACAATTAAGTCCAATAACCCTTCATGATATTTCTGGATGTAGTTTGGTATGCTACTTTTCAACACAACTGGTTTCATGTATTCGTCAATAAAATTTAAATTGAAAATTATGAATTTTACATATTTCTAACTCGCCAAATATATTGATAACGATCTACTTTCCCGGCAGTAAAGCAAGCGCTAAATTCCACAGTTTTGGCGTATTCGGGATTGAGTTTCAGTGAGCACGAATTTGTTTATACTATTTTTAGATTGTAAGTTGTAAAAATTGTTGAAAAAAAAAACGGTTTTGTTATTCTAAAACAAATACAAGGATGGATTCCAATGACAAACGGGACGTCGAATAATCCAGCATATATTTCTTGAGGCTCCGACGCTCTATTTTCTCATGTACGCGGTCGTAAAAATGATTCTTTGAAAGTAGGAGTGTCTGTTTCTCTAGCCTCACTAGAATCTCGTTTCTCATTATCAGCATATCAGGAAGCTTTTGCTAAGTAGCGAGTGTCGCCCGTCCTAATTCTTTGACCTGATCTAATTGTATATCCACAAACTCAAATTAACCAGTTGTTTACTTCAACCATGAATACTTGAGAAAGGATTAAATACTCCTGTGATACAATACCGCATTGGAAAATTTACCACATTGACAACCCGTCTCGTGTAGTATAAGCGTATTTAGTGGAACGAACTCCAAGTTGTACACTGGATTTATTTTTATTCAAGCTTGTGATTTATTGGAGCATCTGCATAAACTTTATATCGAAAACACTGAGAAATTCTTTTCTCAAGTTTCGTCGGCTGGATCGCGGGCCACGTTAGCTGAGACAGAAGAAGTACTTCCTCCGAACTCTGATACATCATCTGATTCAATTTCATGACTGTCTCTGTCCCATTGACATTGACACTGAGGCTAGGATGGGGCTGAGAACATTAGGTCGTTTTCTGGGAATAACGAGAATGAATAATAGAGTGAGGACGAGTGGACGTGGAGATGTGCGAGGAAGAGAGAGCTCTTTCCCAGGTCGGCACGTTGGATTTTAGGACTTTCACCAGAACCAAGGCGCCTGCGTGGAGGCAGGCAGGCTGACAAAAACCCTTTCCCTACAAGAATTTTGGTGAGATCCAGGAGGAGATTCTAAGCTTTGAGATATAAAACACGGAGCGAGGCCTAATTTCGATCTCAGACCTGTCAAGCAGTAGTTAGCCATTCATGGCTACTACTCCTCTCCTTCTCAGCCTCTCCGTATTTTGAGCGTGCTTTCTCTGACTGGCAAAGGCTCTCCGTGAGGAATTCCAAAGGTAAGCCAACCCTCCTGCTCTCTCACTAGTTTAGCTCATTAGGAAAGCAAATTGAATCAGGCCATGCCAATATTTGCTCAACTGTTAGGCAACACTTGGCTTCCTTACTTGGGGCAATTAACTTCCTCCTCAGAGAATTCATGATATGCATATTATAGGAGAGGAAATTAATTCCGGACCTGCACATGCACATGCACATGTTAAGACTAGGGGACTCAAGTTTCAACATACATATCAGCAGTGGGCGTTGATGAGTAAATTAAATGAGTACGGTATTTCAATAACATCAGGGTAGCAACGTCATTGTAGTGTAAACAATACAAAGTAATTGCTAACATTTCACAACTTTGAACTACGCAATTCTTTTATACCTAAAGCTATCTCAAGTGATTCAAGTGTAAATCTGTAATTTTAGCAAAACTAAACTTCTGGCATACAAACTTTTGTGTTTATAATTTTAAGCTCCCAGCATTCGGAATTCTGAACTGTATTAGTACAGTCTTCAAGTACTATACCATAGCTAATATTCCGAAGAGCTGAAGCTAGGGCTCTCATCATGTAGCAGGATGAGGCGGATACCGGACTGAAGCATTTCAAAAATTACATTTGAGATTGACCAGATATGTAAGACAGCTAGCTGAAGGCGGTTTCTAAAATCACCAAGTTTCAGGAAAACACTGTAGTTTTGCCCTAGGAAAGTCAGGAAGCCTGAACACAGGCCAAGTCTGAGTGACTGTTGCCCCATTAACGTGCGGAAGTGTTGTTGAGACAAATGGAGAAATTTAGCCTTCTGGCCACAGAAAAGATAAAGCCATGACTGATGTGGGTCCTGCCTGATAGACGTTTCTACGTGTTTGGAAACTTAAGTGGGAGAAAGTTAAAGTGAAAATATGTTTTCTCTCCAAGAAAATCAATACTCATCATGGTTCGGATGGGACGGTAGGGAACAAGGAATGAGGTGTGAATATTTCCTCGATTCCTCTTTTGTCTTGATGCCGAGAACGAGGCTCGAGGACTTAGGTCCTCCGTCCACCCTTCGACGGGGACAATAGACAGACTAGGCGACACGACACGAAAACAACTCTGTCAAACCCTCCTCATTCCAAAGTCAGACCATGATCAACACGTAGTACAGAGTTTTCCACCTTATTTGGGACTTCAGTGCTCAAACGAATCCAAAGCAAGCTTCAAGTCGGATTAGAAAAATAATAATTGGAAACGAAGACACAGAGTCGAATCATTCAAATTGGGTTCCGCACACATTCTCACTCCACACTCAGTAAATTACGAAATAATTGTTACGGCGAGAATAAGGGCTAGACCAAAAATGGCGCTATATTACTCAGAGCTATTTACTACGACTTAATCAATACTTTCCGCAGCAATCTATATAATAAATATTATGTATTTTGCTCTAATATTTCATTGTGAGGTAAATTGAGCTCTTAATTTGATTCATGGCGTGTTATGCATTCTGATTTAAGCATGTGCGTTATTCAAAGAGTGACTCAACAACATTACTTCACTTTGACCATGGGGTGCAGCGGACAGGGTGTTATACAATAATATAAGTGAGTCGCCATCGATTTGGTATTCGTGCTTCTGAAATTTGAGGAGTTGTCATGATATAGAAACTCCCGTAAAAGTCACCATATCCTGACATTATTCACAGAGCATGGAAAGGTACAATAAACTCCAGTTCTGTTCCCAGACCATTTGTTGCTGAGTCTAGAGAGTCACGATCTATGATTTGTCATAATAAACCGATACCCCTACGACCTACTTGCTCCTAATGGAGCGTGAGGAAGACATAAAGCGGAACATTCATTAGCCCTCCACTCCCGCGGAATTCCGACCGCAGATCGTATTTATCTTCCTTTCTCCCACCCAGGTCCGCTCGTAGAGCTTTAATCAAACCAACTCCCCAGTAGTCCCACACACAGTTCCATCGAGACAGCACTTTCCGTTCTGGTTGGGCGGAAAAACGGAAACCTTTTTCGGTAATTCGCTCAAGTGAGTGGGTGAAAGTGGAAGTCAGAAAATTCTCTACTCTGAGCCCAGACCTGGAAAGCCCTGAGGAAGCCTCACTCCAACTCGATCCACCTAACTCAGGCCCACAGAACTTCGTGAAATATCTGTAGCCAAATAGCTCGCCCATTGGTAGTCCTTCATGGACTAGGCAGAGGAACCGGAAGGTAGAGAGCCACCATTAAGGCTTGCTCCCGTGCACAAACCCTCATTGTTCCTTCTCCTCATGAATGTAAATCTCATAAAGTTGACTGCTAAAGAAAATATTACGTTCACTCAACTACTTCCTCTCCCTGGCTCCAATTCTGTCTCCGAACCGGAAATTGCACCCAGACTAGGTACTTGAATCTCTTTGACAAAAAAATGCAGAAAATTGACAACCCTGAAGCACTCGGAAGCAAACTTTATCAGCCAAAAATCTAAAGCGCCCAAAATTCTGAACAGCTGAAACATAACTAGAACATGTTCTAAACAGCCAAAACATAATAAAACCTGAACAACCAACGCCCTAAATAGCCAAAAGCTAAACTAGTTAAAATTTGTCATTCGTCAAGGTATTTAGACAATTTAGGTTTTGACTATTGGGTATTTGTATGTTTAGGATTGGGCCTGTTCATGTAAGTTTTTCCTCTTTGCCTTTGCTCTTATGACGTGGAAGTGAATCACCCTCTTCTATTGAAGTTTTGTATGTACTTATTTGCTTTCATGATTTCGACCTGTGAAATTCGTGCCTTTAAAAGTGCAAGAAGCGTTAAGCCAAATCCAAAAAATGTAAGCGAACACTGGTTAGTGTTGATTCCAGATTTTTTTTTGGAAATTTAAATATTTATGTAGTTGCAATAGTGTGATGAATTCAGTTAGAGGAATTACAGAACTTCTATGTAGGAATATGCTGCTTACTGCTTACATGCAATCCATATTGTCTTCAACATCACAGAATCGTGAAGCAATAATACTCTATACTATATACGACACAGGGCTGAATAATTCAATGGTAAAGGTTATAAGTGTTATAAGTCATACATAAACGTAGAATCGTAGTGAAAGGAGAAAGGGGCGGAATATTGAATTAGGTGTAGGTCGTGAAAAGTGAGGCTTATATACGGCTAAACTCTGGAATTACGTAGAAATTTAGAATTCTGTATATGCAGCAGGAGCAGGAGTATACATATTTATGCTCAAAATGCAGAGATTTGTTCAACCGTGTAAGCATTGACTCTGTACTTAGCATATTCAGTAGTAAATTAAGTGGGGCATGATGTCATACTGTCGCATGCATGTCGGAATAATCTATTCCATAATCCGTTTTCATAATACTCCTTCCCTATGTATCCGGCTCTAAATATTTCGGAACTCGTATATCATTCTGGAAATTTGAATTCAGGAACTAGAATTTATTTCTATTCTACATAGTGATGCATGCTAACGAGAAAAGATTGACATGCGAACTGGGAGAACTGAGAACCTACGTACGACTAGAGAAAGGCCGAGAAGGAGAAAAATTAATTATAGAAGAAAGTATAGAACTTGCAAATTACTATATACACAGTTAGAATTTTCGCCATTGCTCCACGTGAGGACTTTAAACTACAAATAGGAACTCGAGGCGAAATCCAGGCCCTTAATTGAGTGTCGTGTACCAAAACGGAATAATGAGCAGTTCTAATCTTTAGCTTTTACAGATTCAGTCAACTTATGATTCTGGTACATGCCAGAAATTCACTATGAATCCGACGAACTCTTTCACTCAGTTTATTCATTATGCTGATAAGATAAGGCAAGAAGGATGGTTCCAGCACATCCTATTCTGTTGCAACGCCCAATACTTTAACAACTTAAGAAAAACCTGAGAATATTCAATACTTAATGGAAATAAGGAGCATCGTTATTTTAAAAAGGAAAACGGTTAAATCCAAAAAAGAATTAGGTTAGATATCTATTACTCTGTGATTCAAATCCAAACTTTTCAATTTACGATTAACACGATACCAAGTAATGAGCACTACTGCAGATTCTACCCACGGAGCGTAAATTTCACAAGGCCAATATAACCCGGAACTAGAATTGTTGCTAACGAATATCATCAAATTGAAAGGAATCAGAACTTCATAAAGGGGTTAAGGCCGAAATCTATTAAAGTCAAATTATGAAAATCGATCATTATATAAGTTAGGACGGAAGAGCTACATTTTTATAGGGCATAGTCTGAATGTTTCCATGCGTTAAATGAGCAAATTTGAGCGAGGACGAGGAACTGAGCGTGAATATTATGGGTTTTTTGTCATTATGAGGAAATAATGAGTAGGAGGAGAACGGGAGTGTGACAAGGCGTAGCGGAGAAGGGAATTTGAGTGGAAAATGGTTTCGTTGAATCCCTTGCCCTTAATGAGTGTGCTGAGGAGCCAACGTCATTATTAGTAACAGGGACAGACTTGGAGTCAACGTTGGCTCTTTCCGATTCTCCAAATGAAACAGAACGATCCACGCAGTGAAAACCGATGTTTCTGTCACCACGCTCCTAGCTCTGGCTCTAAATCTCTTTCCGAAGATTCCGCCGTCGTGGCTTAAGCCTTCCGCGTGAAGGACTGAAATGGAAGCCTTGACTGAACGTAATTCCGATGAAAACATGTGCGGTTTCTTGGGGGCTTCTCTATTTCCAATGCATTAATTGAGTATTTCTTAGGAGTCCCTTGGCATCCGGCTCAACAAAAGTTTCCAGCTCGGCTCCTCCAGCCGCCGAGTGAACCGGAGCGAGAACAGAATGGGAAATATATAGCCCTCATTTCCGTCACTATTCCCATTGCATTGTAAAAAAAGATTCTGATTTCCAAATAGTTTAGGTAACTGTTATTGCACACACCCAACTCGTATGGCGGATGTTACAGTTTTGAGATTAATAGAATAACTAGCTCGTAAAGGAAAGGTTAGATATTTCTTTAAACCAGGAGGGGATTCAAATATAACGAGTTGACAATTGGTAATTGCCTTTTCCCCAATAAATTGTTGGAATGTAAGTTTAAAGAGACGGAGTAAATATAAGTAGAGTGAGGTGAGGCTACGTGGGAGAATAGGCGGAGGAGACGAGGCTGTCCATCGGAAGCTGATGATGGTGGGAGTGGCCATGGCTACTGAGACTAAAATCCGTTCGCAGTGATTCCATGCCACACTGACTATCTTGTTGAGCAAAGGGCTGAATGGCGGCCGATGGCGAGGAGAGCTTCGCCCAACAATCTATCGAGTCCAACATTGAGGACGTGGAAGAATCGCTACTGCTATCTAAATAGTCGCTATTGTTCATACTATCATTGCTACTTGCTAAGGAGCTAGTGTTCGACGCCGAAGGAATAATATCACCCATATCACTGGCTGAAGAGCCGAGCTCGGACGAGAGAGTTTCCACGATGCTGGCTACAGATGAGGCTGGTACGAGGCCCAGACTCGGCTCCATGGTATCATACGGAGAGCTACAAGCCATATAGCCTGCTGATTCGTTTCCGCCACAAGGGGCTGAGAATTCGGATTGGACCGGTGTCGGGTAGTAGTATGCTGACATGCCAGAGTCCATGTCCTCAACAAGTTCGGCGAGAATAGGAGATGATTGTTGGAGGGGAGATGGGGAGGGTAGTTCAGGTTCAGAGTATTCGTACGAGGCCGTATGAAACGGGGTTTGGGATGGACGAAGTGGGTTGTTGTAGTCATAGGCGGCAGAGTAAGGCGAATCATTGTACGAGCTAGGTGACAGGTACGGGTCATGACCACCTTTGTTGACAGGCCGGTCTGGGGTTGAGGCTGGTGGAATTGAGGATGTCACCGGTTCTGGGCTGCTGGCCGTCCCAGTGATTTGCCCAGCATTGCTGTTGGCCGGGTTGTTATTGGAAGTAGAATTTGCTGGCCAAAACGGTGGAATGGTCTCCCGGCTCTCGAGAAATGAAAAGGCTCTGTGTTCCGTACCTCATCCTCGTTCCGAATCTCCTGCTCAATGTGGCGAAGAGTGTTGCAAATTAGAACGGATCGATGCAAACTTGGCTCCACGCATTGTTGCTATAAAGTGAAAAATGATAATTACATTTCCCATCGTATAACAGATTCAGAATTCGCAAATTCATATTCATAGACTTTGACTTACAGTTCGGAACATATTCAGCTTGCATAGGGACAGGTGGAGAACATTGGACCGTTCCTGTTTGTAAGTTCGCACTTCCTCCTCATCATCCGAAATGTCATACTCTTCGCAGCTATTGAATAGATCTTCGGAAGAGATGGACTCACAGGAGGAGGAAGAACTGTTCTCATCCATGTAATCAACATTGTTCTCATTGGCCGTCCATGTTTGGTCTGGTGGACTATTTCCAGGATTCGATGTGCTGCTCTTTTTTGCCAGAACTGTGGCTTCGGACGGCCCGAGATTGAAATAGGATTTACCATTCTCGTCCTCCGTGATCACCTGCTCAGACATCATTCCGAACGGACTCATTTTGCTCATGGAAGACGAAGCCCAACTACTGCCCTCAGACCCTTCATCAATGGGAGAGAGGACCGTGATGGTGGTCAATGAGCGGTCATGGCAGAGGAGGCCGTTGAATTCCAGTTCAGTCGCGTCATGGACTGGTTGGAGTTTCGTGGAGGCGGAGAGGTGATAGGAGCCGCCATGAAGCTCTTCCATGGATTCCAGGAAGCCGGTCGTTGGAAGGGACTCGAGGGAAGATTTGAGGGATTCCAGGGGGCTCGAGGGTGTGAGGACATGGTGCTGGTTGGAGCTGCTGAGGCTTAGACTCGAGTTGGAACTCGTGAGCAGGGTTCTGGCGAGGATGGAGGTCGTGAGGAACTCAGAGCTGAATTTGTCATGCTGACCACTGAGGTCTTGCTGATCCGCGTCTACGAACACGGACTTCTTGGCAATTTTGGTCGGAGAGGGACCTTTGAATTCCCCATCGCAATTCTCAAGCCGACGTTTGGAGGAAATGGAAGCGACGCCCATTCTCTCCTGATTTTCGGAATCCTAAAAACAAAACAAAATCATGACCATCAGTTAAAGAATTCTACAATTTTGATCTCTTGAATTCTGAGCCTAACTATGTGATTTTTCTGTAGCAAAGATTCCCTCACTTCTGAGTCGATTCAGCATCGGTCTGTAGATCTCTGGTTTGAATAAATACACCATACCCTTCGCCTGGATTTCACCTGAAATCGATTAAACATACAGTACAGCCAAGTTATTCTCGCGGTTGATTAGGAATTTGTGCTTCTAATTTGCCGCAATTAATATTATAAATAAATATACACAAATTGTTTACCAATTCCTAGGAGTCAGTCGATTTTTCTTTAAAACTAAAAAGCTAAGTCTTCTAATTCAACCGCCTTACTGATAGTAAACAAGAGTCCCCAATATAGGGTAGCCGTATTGATCTGTTCCCTAAAAATTCCAATTGATTATGTTTAGCGAATTTATCAATCTTTGTTTATCTTCTTCTATAGACGGTAGCAGAATGTACGTATTTCTATTGGTAGAAAAACAGACCGGCTGCAGACTGAGAGGTGGAGTCCATTATCTTCACTCAAGACATTGAACAATTCCGGTAAAGTTCGGGTCAAAGCAATAGCGTTGAATGTAGCTAATCCAAAGTTCCATGTTACCTACACTAGAAGAAATTGGAGTTCCAGCGGTTTTCTGTCTTTCATCACACGCTGTCATCCAAGGAGAACGACCAAATAAATTGTCACAATTTAAATACAGTAGAGGGGATTGGACATTAACCAGAGTCTCCAACTTGTCAAATCAATGCTTTTTTCTAAATCCCAAACGTCCATGTAACCAACGTCTGTTTGAACAAAACTATCCATACTATCGTTGAGCAAACCCATGATTTGAACTTGTTTTTGAATCTTATTTTCTTATTTTTTTTGCATTCGTATTTCGGAAAACTCGTTAAATGTTTAAAACTTAATAATGATTTGTACAACCGCCTGCATACACAAAATACAAGGCTTGTTTGCTTACAAGTAAGCTTTACCGAATGAGCATGAGTGAATGCCCATACTTCGCAAGAATCATAAAAGCACAATACATTTATCATTTTAAAGGCACCCTACCTTGTGATGCCGGACGATCTGCAAAGCATACGTCAAGATCAAGATCGTCCAGGTGAAGGGCGGAGAAAAGTATCAGGCGAGAACCGAAATAGATAACATAATGCCTTATTTCATTATTTTTATTTACTTTAAGACTACGAACTACGACAGGTTCTGCATGTTCCAATATAATACTGTACTCAGCCTGAACCGAACACCGAAGCTCTCGTTTATTAATTAAGATAAGGTGTTAAAATTGTCAAGCCTGGAATCTGAAAACATTGGTATTCCAGGCTGTGATTTTTAGTGATTCACATGTGTGTGAACAGTTTATCTTCTCAAGACATATAGTATATAAAATTATAGCTATTATATAATAGTTGGATAATTATGTTATAAAACGAATTATATTAACATCGCTCATAGAAATTATTGATCATTCGTATTATTT
>JAQFYT010003031.1:0-11550 GCA_034694925.1 Ceratophysella denticulata
GGCCAGCCCAAGAATGGGATCGGCGGGTGCAGCAGAGATCGATTCAAACATGAGTCAGGTCCAGTAGCGGGAACTTTTTTTGGAAAATTTGAGTAATTCAATAAGATATTGACTTGTATTTTTTAATCACCCCTTATGTCCATGAGGTTAAGCATCTCCTATGTAATTTGCATGTTAACTGCTATTATTTTGATTGAAGATTGACCTTACTTAGCTTTGTCCCGGAGCTGTTTTGGCAGAAGAATATGTAATGAAGATTATCTTGAAACCGTTACATAACATAGGTAGTTAATGTATTTGTATGACTATAGATAAATATATTTTTAATCGAATTAAGGCATTTTCAAAACTTTGTCATCCCTTATTCAGCAGGCTAGTCAGAATAAAGTGGAAGCTTCCACTAAATTCATTAGGTAGGAAGGTGGTATTTACTAAAACTAGAAGAAACAGCATAAGTAAAAACTTAAACCAAATGGAAAATTTCGGCAATATGACGATTTGATTTAAACCCACGGGGGCTACACTGTAAGCTTGTTCTAGGTTAGGTTAGCTGGACCCAACCTATGTAGAACAGTCGCCTTGTTTAAATCATAATATACTATGTACATAAAACACTAAGTAGTGGAAGCCTGAATAAAGGACTGAATAAATAAATCATCTTGTATTTTGAGCTGGAATTTGGAATTTGGATTTGGAATTATTGGCGTCTGTCTGACTGGGATATTCGACTGCTCTGTTGCCCCATCTGTTATGTGAGTGTTACATTACATTGGATAACATAAACATGAACACAAACAATCCACGTATCAAGATAATGCGCCTGGGTATGCGCGCTCTCCTTTCACTATCACTCACAATCACAATCTACGAACCCGATCCGATTCCGCTCCAAGAAGGCATGCATGCTAGACAACTGCTAATACTGTGCTGTTGTGCCTGCATCTCCTGAGCTCGTGCATCGTGTATCTAATCTACCTACATACATTACATACATACATACAATATCCTATAGGTCTGTCTGCCGTCCTGCTGGGTCGCGTCGTACATAGTTCGTAAGTTGCCCGACAATCCTGCTGTCAGCTGCGCTGTAGTCCGGTTTCCCCGCTCTGCTCCTGAGGTGTCATCGCTTTTGTAAATACTGCGGGCACGTGCACAAACAAACAAATAAACCTCAAGTGGTCAAGTGTCAACCAAAGAGTCAGTCATCAGTTTTGTTAATCTCATATTCGCTGTCACAGGTTACAGGGGACAGGATGTCTGCACAAGAGAGCCCGCATCATTCCCTGGCTGACTCAATGGACTTCGACGATGAGCTCGCGGAGCTCATGTCCAATCCGAAGGATGGCAGCGGAAGTGACACGGAGGATGCGAGCGAAGATGGAACTGCCACATCCCAAAAACCTGTCACCGAGATCAAGGAACAGTGAGTACATTCAACATTCACCATTTCATTGAAAGCTATCCAAGTATTCAATAATATTGCAGTTTTACACGTCACAAGTTGTTTTCTTATTTCCAGGGTATATTTAGAAAAACTGGCATTACTCAAGAATCAGTTGTCACAATTGGAACAGGGCTCCTTCCCACCGTATCTTCGAGGAGTGGAAAAATTTGCAGCGGTTTATAAGGAGAGGTGACCGATATATCTCATTTTGAAATGCATAATGCATAATCTGAATTCATATGTAGCTGGTATACCTCTTAAGAAGGGTTTTTAAATCATTGGTTGTTTTGTTCAACGTGTTATATTTATAGGCTGGACTTGAACAAAGTATGGAAGGAGTATACGGCGGAGTGTATTGAGAATGATTTCATGGATGAGAAAAAAGCTTCTGTTCGGGAGTTTGAGGTGAAGAAAATTGAGCTGAAGGACAACTTGCTCCAGGAATATGAGGAGAAAAAGAAGCAGATTGAAGAGGACAGATATGGGATTTCTATTTTGATGGAAAGTGCTGAAGCCAAACCAGCTTCCACTCGGAAATTACGACGACGTCCCAATGAACCAACACCGCTTCCAGAGAAACGACGCAAGCTTCCACAATCAACAATCACTTTTGTGCTGGAAGATAAGGAAGTGGAAGAGGACTTGGTTGGACTCTACAAGGGAAAAGTGTCGGGGTCCAGTCGACATGCCGAACAAAGTTCTAATTTCTAATATACAAATTATCACAGATACATAATATGGTAAATACGTTTCTACTCATCTGCTAATGATATAATTTAGGTTCTTCTTCAGCTGGCGAAGGAAATTCATCAACATCATCCAAGTCTCGTTCCAAGTCTCCTTCCCCAGTTCCAGCTACACATATTCGAATTGAAGATGGAAAGCTCTTTTATGAGAAACGCTGGTAAATTGAACACTTGGAACTCATTTCGAATTTGAAGCAGACAGAATTAAGATTTAAGTATTACTGGAAACGTTTTTCTGTATTCTATTTATGTATGTAGGTATCATCGTGGTCAGCCTGTCTATATTGAAGGAAAAGATTTGGATCGTATGAGCGCTGTTATTTGTGGAATTTGCCAGGATTCGGTAAGACATTTATCCATGTTTAAGCCGCCAGACCCTTGGGACCTGTTCGGCGTTCACACAAACACTGTATTTTGTTTTTAATTAATACCTGTCTGTGTCCAGGTTTGGATCCGTAAAGATGGCGATAATGGAAAGATCCGTGTCACAGTGGCTCAGTTGGTCAAGGGAAAGTACATTATTGAACGCAGAGCTTAAGCTCAGTCAGTCCGAGTGTAATCCATCTATGTATTAAATTACATTTTTATCGTATTGTATGTGGTGGTGACGCAGTATCATCAGCTTTACTCTAACTCTAGTTTAAAAATCTCTTTTTCAATAGAACAGTAGAATTTTTAGTACTTCTTTTGAATGGGTTAAATTTTAAATTCCCAAATATATACATTTCTTTTACGCTTATTAATCTTCATGTGTCCAATGTTTTATTTACCTAATTATCCAATGTTTTATTTCATTATTGACGAGTTCCACTTTTAGTCATCATAAATAATCCGAAATAGCTGGATCTCGGCTCATCCTCACCTTTCGAAACGCAAAAGGTATTAGTAGGTACGTTAGACCTAACCTAAAGTAGACGGTATACGGTATGTATAAAGTAATTAAACCTTCAAGAATATGCAACATCTGGAAGTCCATCCACTATTTCTGTTCTACTCTGCATGCAGTAGCCATTTTCTGAAACTAGTTGCTATACCACCGTGGGAGTAAATGTTAGGTTTGGGCTAGAACGCAATCAACCATTTATTCAGTAAGATGACTCAGCCAGGGGAGGCGTGGGTAAACATTTTTACGCCGGTCAAATATAAAAACCCCAGTAAATCTTAACCAGATATTTCGAAGCCAAGAAGTATTACCTGGGAAAAATCGGGTCGTTTTTATTCAAGAAAACTCGGAAATTATAGATTTATAATAATTTATATATAATCTTTACAGCTAAACTATGTATTATGCGCCTTATGCCTCAATCTGTTCGCTGATGCTGATTGCAGGTTCAAATTCAAATACTTTTTCTCCAAATCGGTGCAGTACTAGCAACAGTTCATTACACATGTGTCGTGTGCGTGTGTTATTGTTGTTACAATATCAACTGATTACTGATTTACAGTTGAATTCCCATTGTTTTATAAATTTTGTATTCAAGTTTATGAAAAACTAATATAAACAAGTGCCAGTGAGGCAGAGGTCATCGAACTAAATTCTTGTTCAACTCCTGTTAATACTTATAGAATAAGCTGCGCGCCTCTTAGAATCAGAATCCAAAAATTCATTGCTAGCAACATAAAGGAATAATTAATTTCGACGAACTCCGATTCTACCAGCAAGACGTCCCCTTCCTCGATTATTATAGCTTCCCTGGCGAATATTGACCACCAATGAGCCGCCAACAGCATGTCCAATCCGTCTGGACATAGGAACATGATAGGACCCCATTGACGGCGGAGAAATATCCCGAGGATGACGGTGGAAATCATGTCCTCGTCTGCCACCGAAATGGATGGGTCTGTCCATGAGTGGCACAGGCTCATTTGGAGCCATGATTCTACGATGTGCCGAGACCAGTGAACGAGTTCCCGATCCTCCTTGGTGCTGATGCTGATCTTCGTGTGAATGACGCCAGTTTGTGCGAACATCTCGTTCATTACTTTCCTCGTAGTGAGGTTCAGGATTATTATCGTAGTATCCCTCTCCTGCCAACCAGTCTCTGTACTGATACCACCACGCTTCCCATTTCACGTATTCATCCAGGCTTAACGGCCTCTCGTCAAAATAACCCCGGTCTCTGCAAAAAAAAAGATTACATGTAAAGCGAATGCACTTACTTAGATATGTATTTAACAAGTCGTGAAATTCTGCATTGCGAAACTCACTTATAATACCCGTATCGAACACGGACATCAGACCAATCCACTGGTCTCTCTCGTGGCTCGTCCCGTGTCATACGCTCAAAGTGTCTCCTTCGATCATCAGAGGAATATCGTGGCTCACCATCTCCATGTTCTGGGCTTTTCGGCCTGAGTCTGGAATACAAGATTCAACGAAATATATAGGTACTCCTGTCACTCATTCAGAAAGATGTAATCACCCCCGTAAGGCTTTCCATTCGCTATACCTTCCACGATCACGATCACGATCCGACGGGGTAATGCCGTTGACGTAGATTCTAGTATCTGCACTTCTGAGATCCTTAACAACCTTGAGTTTTGTATCAATGTCGCTTGCTGAAATTTCGGGTTTAGCAAATTCTCTCTTATCTGTGCTCATTTGGGTCAACTTGGCAAATCTTTCAGACAACGTCATCCGGGGCTCATCATCAGATTCTGAGGACGATTCCGATTCACTGTCAGAGTCTGCGGATACCGGCTCAGGGTCTAATAATATGTAAACGGTAAAGCCGTTAGAAAGCGCAGTACGGGCAATAATGTTTCGAGGCAAACTGAATGAAGAAAGCTGCCGATGTCGATGTAATGGCGTGTTGGCCGGAAATCTCAGCTGCAATGTCCTACAGATACGAGCCGTTCAAGTCAACCACATATACAACTCAATCCCCGCCTGCCCTGTGTGAATTTAATGCTCTTAAATCGCGAAAATATTCACAATGGAATTATAAATCAAGGTAGTAGTTAGATCGAGATGTAATCGGCTTTCGGCAACATCACCGCTATATTTTCCAGAGTTTATGCAACATGCAATGTATTCAATTCACTCTTCATTCTTCGGTTTCACAACCTTGCGTAAAGAAAGAGAAAGCCAGAAAGTCTGTAATGTAATGTATTATATGACTATTACCTTTGGGTTTAGCCGGTGTAGTTTTCTTGGGCGCAGGATTTGGAGCAGGAGCAGGATCAGCTTTCTTTTTGGCGTTAACACTGGAACTAAATGTCTTTGTTGATTTACTGACAGCTGTGGTAGTTGACTTGGGGAGACTTTTTGATGCGCTGGAGCTTGCCACATTAGATTTTGGCTTAACATTTTCAACGACTGAGGGTGTAGAAGAATCTGAATCAATGTCCGACGTCTGCTTGCTCGGCTTTGAGGGCTCAACGCGTTTCAGCGGCTGTTGTTGCTGTTTACCAGTTGATGTGCCTGCGTTCGCCTTCACAGAAGCAGAAGTTGCTCTGGGAGGAGCTACAGGTGCTGCAGCTTGATTTGCGCGAGTTCTGTCTTTATCTTTCGCCATTGCGACTGAGTGTTTGTCACTCTCCATATCCTCGCTGTCACTTCCACTTGAGGAGGAGGAGCTTGAAGAAGATCCCGTCCTTCTGCCCAGGCTTTCTCGCTCCACGGATTCACCAGAGTTGCTTCCTTCGGATGAAGATGAACGACTTGAACGCGAAAGTGAGCCACTCTTCCGTCTTCCATCACGCGGATGTAGCTCAAGAACATCCTCGTCCGAAGAAGATTCAGACGACGTCGACCTTACGTTTGATCTGGATCGCGATCTTGTCGAAGTTCTTCTGTGTGCCTGACCCTGGGGAAAATTCAATATAAGTAATCGATGGAGTACCAGAATTTATACCATAAAAATAGAACAACCTTCGAAGCCAATGTAAACCGTAACAGTTACCTTTACGTCAGGTTTGCCAGAATTCGGTCTTTTTAGCTGCGGCGATGGCGTGCGAGAGCGAGAAGAATCTGTCATAGACCCTGAAAATGATCTCCTTTCTGCCGGGCGTCCCCTTCCACTAAACCCACTCCCATGTCTAGGAACTAATCTCAAATTCGGTTTGGATGATTGAATAACACTTTTGACAGTCTTGCTGCTTCTCAGGTTTGCCATGAGTTTAGAACGTTTTCCATCAAAGCTATCTAAGTCCGGCTGGCGGCTTCTTCCAGTGCCGTTGCCAATTCGTGAAGGACCATTATCACCACGAGTATTCCCGCGTGAAGTCTTGATGTCCGAATGCCTTCGACCGTCCTGCTGCAGAGAACCTCTTTTGCATTCCGAGGATGATTTCTTGATAGCAACAAATGAATCCGGCTTTCTTGACAGTAAAGGAGAGATCCGCCTACCGCCGTCCCCTCTGTAATTGAATAGAAACAGGTGATTTCATGCATCCTTACATAAAATTAGAAAAATATGAGGTTGTTCAATGTGAGTGTAAGTACCTTGGAATAGGTCTTCTCTTGTGTGCTGGTGAACGAGACAGGGAGCGTGATCTTTTGTTCCCAATTCTGGGTAACTTTGAATCAAATGACTGATGACCTGAACCACGTCGAACATCCAAATCCCGCTCACGACGTGGAGATCTGGACCGAGATGGAGACCGTCGTCTTGAATCCAATCTTACGTTACCTCTACTAGTCGATGGTTTCTCCACATGATACATCTCCTCGTATCCGCTATGACCCCATCTTCATAAATAAAAATAATTATCACACATTCCCAATGCCCATTAGTAGCAAATAAATATAAAGCTAACAATAGGTAAAACCCAAATCAGAATTGAATAAAAACCATACTTGTCGGAAGCTCTATCGTGTACACTTCCACTTTGCTTGGTTGAAAATACAGGTACTCCACTTCTCTCTTCCCTGGCCTTTTTGACAACTCGATCCAAATTAGCAAACACGGAATTTGAGTTTGAGCCTCTCTTCCCAATGTCCAACCCAGCAGAGTGCTTTCTTTCTATAGATTGATGAATTTATGATAAATACACGTTGATTTTGATTGTTTGTTTATTTGAAAGAAACACGATAAGTTAAGGGTATTTATTGCCGCACCCCCCATTCTATCGAGCAGAGATTTTCGGATGGGTTCTCTGGCCTTGTCTCTAGCGCCATGATCAGGACCATGATCAGGTCTGCCAGAACTCCGACCATGCCGAGATGGACTGTCCATGTCCATTCGGAGTTTTCCAGTTTGAATTAATCTCATCTGCTCACGAGCTTGGGCAATTAAGCCAATTCCGCCACCTGACTTGCTTCGTGGCGGTGGACCATCTCTAGAACCTGACCTCGACCTGGCTTTTCCATAGCCCCTTAGGTTTTCATGGGAGGATCCATGTCCACGATCTCTGGAGCTCAGATTACTCGATCTGACCAAAGGGCTCCTACTTCTGGATCTTTTGGACCTTTTGTGTCCGTCGTCCTTGGCTCCTCTGGAACTTCTGCCAGAAGCCCGGGAGAAGTCATCTCTGTCGCCATGTGATTTCAAGTTTGAGCTTGAAGGCTTAAACGTAGATCCGGGTCTAAGCAAGCTCTTTCTCATTTTAACGATATTTCCTATACGAAAGTCCAATATTTGCTCGTTGTAGGGTTATCTGTGGAATCCAAGACACATACAAGTAAGTACCTAAATGAGACTCATGACATGAATTATTTGTGATTCGATTGGATTAGGAATCAGGTATGACATAAGATAAGTTAAAACTATTTGGCAATATATCAAATCAATACTAATTTAACTAGCTAAATACGTTATGTAACGTAATTACTTGTCTTGTACTTGTTTGGAAGCAACAAGGTGAAATACTTCAGTACACCGATATCGATAAATACAAGCTGCCGATGATGATTAAGTATATAACGCATGGTTAACACAGAAATTCCTCGAACACTGGGATTGTATGCTTTTCTCCCAGAGAGATTCGGTACCATTCTCGTGCGTGGCCCACCGATCACCGGAAGTTTCAGAATTTATGATGTTCTGTCTAACCTTAGTAGACTAGAGAAAAATTAATTAGATGAAGGTTCAATATGTTAATCTCAATAGACGGACAACTTGTTTCGTCGTTTCTTTAAACACTAGATCATAGCACTTAAACTTAACGCTGAGGAACCCGATTTTTTCATATTTTCTGCATTCAGCGCTATACATACCACATGGACTCGTGGAGCTCCTGGAACTGCAGAAAAAACTGACCAAAACTGAAGATATCCGCCCCTGATAACATTTTCTTTCTAAATATTTTTTTTTCTAAAACCTAAGGCTCAGCAGAACATCATGAATTTTGAAAGCCCATGAGCTCGTGGGCAAAACAAGAGAATTGTACGAGTAAGGAGTAAGTACCAGAAATTTCAGAAATGCAGTAAGTAAGTACTTAGGTAAGCAGAGAGCAGAGTAAAAAACTGAAAATTATAAACAGAGCTTGCATTGCTAGCTAACAAATTTAATCTTATATTTTGGTGGCTACAAGAAGCGCTGTATCAACCCAATTTGATTCCGCGTACCAATTACCGCGGAGCATACCTTTTTAAACATTTAAAACTAAACATGGGCACTGGGCACGGGACAAGTAAGTAACACATAGTTCTGATTTATAAACCTAGCTTATGTGCAATTATAAGTAGATTAAAAAAATCGGAATTTAAGTCACAAGATGAATGCCGCCAGTCTCAGTGTTAGGACTGAAAATTTTTCCATTCGGTGGTCCATAAGAGTGCAATCGAAATCGAGTATAGGTGAAGTCAATATTTTGTGCTCAGCAACTGATAATTTGGTACAAAATAGTTTTTACCGCACGCACATATGGACTCAGTCACTCTTCACTTTAGTTCAAGTTCTCAATTTCCTTGCATATAATCTTTAGTTCTATCTTCTATCGCGGTGCGAACAACACTCGGCACTACTCTGCGTTGCTCAACCAACACAACCACACTGTTTGAACACAATCGGGAAAATAACACTTCCGATCCAAAATTCAAATGTTTTCACTCTAGAATAAGTTATACTCACAGACACAGATTACGTTTAATTGCAGAGTTCTCCCATACGACGGGAGACCCCCGTTTTCTGGCAAGTGTTCGTTTCCAGACGAAGACAACGGATAAGGACACCGAAAATAGTGTCAGTTGTCGGTGTCATCAGGTTGCTCTTTACAACTGGCACTCTTAGTTGTTTAAACTCCGATAGGTATGTTGTTATTCTTATTCATGTATTTCGTAATTACGCGAAGCGGTTTATGCTGCTTAGGTTTCGTTGAAATGCGTTGGAGGGCTTATGGTATGTCACTCGCGGTCGCGAGAAGCCGAGATGGCGTGTTAGCTTCTTGGCCATTATTGGTGAAATATATCCAGATCAATTTCAAATACTTCATAGTAATTGAGTTGGGGCTAAAGAGAAGTATTGCACCATCCATGTGACCATTGAGTTGGCTTGCGGATGGTGGATGATCTTCGGTCCACTCTTCTCCCTACGCGTCGTGGGTTGCCCGATATCGATATCTCAATTCGGCGATACATGATAGAACAGAACGCTCAATCAGGCTTTATCATTAGGATGCCCAGCGTGTGCCTAGGTCTTCTAGGACACGTAGTGACAAGAGGCGAATTTAGGACGCTGTCATCTGTAGGTGGTAGAAATGGGCTGATACATGGGACGATAAAGAGATTCAGGACATGGCTCTCCTTTTTCTTGATGAGATGATAAATGCCATCCTTTGCATATTCGATCTTGATACCTTCCGCATCCGCCTCCGCCCGAACGAGTCCCATGTTGAAACCTTCTCCAAGGAAATATTTATGCTGCATATTGAATGAAGATTCTGGCACCACGTTCACGCACTCCATTCTGCACTGGAGCTGATAACTCTGATTTATAACTTCTATCTAATATCTGGCGGGTGGGGAAAAGAACTGCGCTATGCTGAGCATAACAACTGTCACAGGGTCACAATAGTCAAGTGAATCGGCTAGGGCACTCGGAAAGCGGAAAAAGGTAGGTAAGCACTTTCTTCTTACTGGTTCCTTAACTCTGAACTCATTCAAGCAAGCGTAAGAGAAGTTGCCTGTTTAGTCGCTAACGTTAAGCTGCTTTTATACCAGGTAGACCTAGACTCTAGATCTTTCAAATGGGTACTCATTTAAATGAAAAAGCCAGAAATCACTTATGCTTGCTCAGAGCAGAGGGTTCATGTTTCTCTGAAGTAGGTTTATTACACGAACCGGCAAACATAAGATCGTTTCGTCCTGGGGTAACTGAGAGTTTAACTAAATCGTCTGATTGATTTCGACCCTATTCTAATATTTGAGTATCGGCGACCCCCATTCCCCAACTTAAAATCTGACTTGACTTGAAGTCATAAAATATGAAATGGGTAAGGTTGAGCGTAACGGATTTGTGGACCCGGCGATTTCCAGGATCCGCTACGAGCAGATGACCCTTGCTTGATAAAGCGTCCCAGAACAAAGTTTGAGCCGAAGCTGTAGCTGTTGATCAGGCGCAATGTCCTATCCTAAGGACAGTGCGCCAGGACTGGATCCTGAAACGGTAAATCCCACTACGACAACCGAGCGCTGAATCGTTGACAGTGAAGTCGAGATCTATCCGATCCGTAACGGATTCAATCCTAAATCCGTTACAAACAAGGTATCTCAATCCCGAAGTCCAAAGTCCGGATATATCCTGTGCCTGGGAGTGGGCGTAGGTATTGGCTTTTCGAGATCCGAATCCGATATCATGATACTCGTTCCTAATGCTATTTATACATTATAGCGGATATTTACAAAGAAATGGTACAAGAGTATTAGGTCAGATTAAACGCGGTCACCCACCGATACCGATAACAGATAACCAGCCAGAGCCTCGGCTGTCGGCTGCCGCTGGCGGGGTTGGAAATATACGATGAAGGCTGGGCTCGAGGCTGAGTACACACAACAGATGACAGATGACAGAGTAAAAGTTCTGGCAACTGGATTCCCAGTTCACAGTCACAGACAGTGCACACTGATAACTATTTATTTGTGTTGCTAGGTCATAGGTCAAGGTCACAGTTAACTGTTGACTTTCCGGCGACAATTTTTCTGACACTTGTGAGTTGTCTTGTACTAGCGCAGTTCCGTTATGTAATGTTGTATTTCATTCGCTTATCTTTGCCCGTTTTCCTTTCTCTTGAAGCAAAGAACAAGACCACCCAGATCAAACACCAAACAACACAACAATACACAATTATTTTATTGTTTATTTTTCTTTCTTTCCTCGAAATTCGGATTGTATGATACAGACGGTCTAACTAAAAAGCACCGACCACACCGACCTCACCGACCACACCGACCACACCGACCTGAGGTCGGTGTCCTAC
>JAQFYT010003032.1:0-11548 GCA_034694925.1 Ceratophysella denticulata
AAACAGGAAATTCTAAAAAAACAGCGGAATTTATTGTACTTTTCGAACAAAACAACCTGAAATTTGAATTTTTTCCCACTCCGATATCAAACGGGAAGTGGCACCATAGCGGGCATTGATTGTTCCTCTCTAGTCTACTAATAACTACCTTCATACCTCTATGGGCCCCACGTTCGTGCGTTCGTTCGTGTGCGCTTTGTTCCGTATGCCGCGACACCGCGACCGCAGAGCAAAGTTCGATTTTTATTCCAGCTGTGGCATATATTCACCCTTCATTATGATTGTACTTTTTTATTCGTGAAATCCGACGTTATGTCTTGCTTCTGTATACAATACTTTACACACAGCTGCACAGAAGAAGACATGATACGTCAATATCATGGAACGTTTTGTGTACGACACATTGCATTGTTCGCGCCTTGAATATCGTGCATTTTGAATGAAATGATGATAAAAGAGGAAAACTCCTTACCAATCCCTGTTTAGTCAATGCCTCGTTGCCGACGGTCTTTCCGTAGAGAGGGTTGAGAAGCTCCAGGTCGTCCCCTCTTCCAATCCCAGCCAATGAACGTCGGTTCTCCATCTTGGAATTCTCGATCCTGTGGAACTGCGGACACGGACTGTTTCGATTGCGGAAGAGAAAGCAGGAAGAGATGTTGCTCGCTCGGAAGCTGAAAGCGGAATGAGTCTCTCTGCAGCACTGACGCTCCTTATATACCCTTCCCGGACGTCAACAACCGGTCAAACCACACAGGTGACAGGTAAACACATATCCATAGCAACCAAAATTTATATTCAATTCGAGCAGTCCTATGTCGCGAATTTCTCTTAATTCGGGTTAGGTACTCCCCTGTGGGCCTTTCGGGTATTTTGAGAAATGTAACCTAACCCGAATTGAGGAGAAATCTTGCCACACATGGATCACTAACACCCGCGCGGGTAAAAATCCCAAAACATTTGGTCACAATAGCTTCTGGTTACGAGTGATCTCAGCATTCACAAGGTCAGACACATTCAGAATAAGCTACGCAAATTTTGTTAAATTAATCATAACTTTTTATTTTATTGGACGTCTTTATACAACTGAGTGAACACATCATTTACAGTTACCTATTCAATTTGTGCAAAAGAATAATTAAGCCCTCGGCGACATTATGTTATTTCTACTGGTATTGTAATAAATCTATACATTTGTGCTGTATTAGTAGTATTAATATAATTTTGAGACATACATTACCTAACTTGATTTGTCAAAGCATAATCATACATAATTCCGTACGATTGTTTTTTGTTACGCATAGGTTCTGCCTTACGTTCATGACAATTTTCTCGGCCAATCCGTTGATTTTAAATGATCCTAAGGGAGCACAGTTCCAATGATAGCAAGATTCACTACATTTACGGATATAGCAAAGTGAATACATTCAGATAAACACATAATTAGTACAACAAATCAACATTCAAAATAATAACAATTAAAACAGCACGATTCATCCTTTTGTCACGGATATTTGAGATCATCACGGGAATGGCCTCGAGCCTGTTCAATCTTCCGCTTTACAGTTCAATATTCATTATGTAACAACCAACAAAACGACCCAATAATTAACATGTGCAACTATTCTAATTGATTCTTTGGACGGCACTTTGGAAGGACTGTTTAACAAAAGCAACTATGTACTACTCTATTCAAAGTTAAACAATACAGTACTAAAATACAAACTCGTTAAAAATGCACTAGATATTTTCTGACAGTGGTGGTTACATATAATTCGGCTTATAATATTAAAATTAGTATATCGAAGGGGCTGAGTTATGAGAATGTGGAGAGAGCTTAGACTTGAGTCTGTGGAGTTTCCAGAGCGCCCTGACTCCTGGCAAATCGTCGTGGCGTTGGGTAACGATCTCTACTGGCCAGGGTCATTTGAGACACGGCACCCGGATTGGAATGGATTTGGGGTTGGTACAAAGATAGTTCCAGAGGAGCATTAGGGTTATGGCTCAGTTTCACTCCGGAGTCTAGCGAGTCCGCGGTCTTCACAGAAGCTGCATATTCGCTCATCTCGTCTCCAACGACTGCAAATTCAGAGGTCATACATGGTAGTATTTTTGTCACAACCGCCTGTCCTGGATTTAGGAAATTACACAATAACACTTACTCATGGGACCCACTCCCAAGGGTCGATTTCCAGGCCCATAATCAGCATAAACGCGATCTCGTTGCTTCTTTGCGGTTCTCCAGAGGAGGCAACAGGCCACGAGTCCAACAATCAGGATGAGACAAATTCCGCTGACAGACCAAAATGCAATTTGTAAAGGTTCATTCGGTTCCCACCTTTAAAAAAAAGTACAAATTAGAATCTTCATTCCGTAAATGGTCAATTATTACACGGAGACTAGCAAACTTATGATCATGTACCAGTGCTCTGTTGTAGGAGCATAGGTGGGTACAAGCCGCCCAACAACAAACGGCATGTATTCCGTCCAAAAAGTAAGCTCTCGCTGTCTGTAGTTCCGCTGCATCGTGGAATTATTCGTTCCGTTGAGAGCCAAATACTTGAGATCCGCCGGCGTTGCGCGTTCCCAATATACACCCAGGATTTCTCGTGGTGTTGGGTTTCCCGTGTACGCCATGTTGGCGACTGCCTCCATCAAGAATTGACTCATGTTCCTGTCCCCTTCAGTCCAAGTCGATCGATCCACGCGTAGTCGCTCAGGAAGGAATTCCGGGTCCATGAACGGAGCTCCAGACAATAAATAATATTCCAGTCCACGCGGTACTTCTCGCCATTCGGGCAGACGAAGACCTTCCAACGTGTAATTGAGCAAGTAGGAGTGAACTTGGATTCCCCGAGCTAGGAGAAGTTTCAGGGTCTGGTCAATTGGGGCGCGGTAGAGGGCATCGGACAGAAACTGGAATAGGAACAAAAAGTCATTTGTTCGATCAGTATTTACCTAATGTTCAAATGAAGTGAACAAATTAAGGAACAGCTTTCGTACTTGGATATATTCTTCTCGAAGATGGGTTGTGTTGGTAGGATCCGGCCAGTAGGTATAGGCATATCGTATGGCACTGAACACACCCTCGGGATTGAGCGTGTAGTTGTACTTCTTTACCCAGAGATGAATTTGTTGATCGAACCATTCTCGCGTCACAACGAAGTTTGGTGCCATAGTTTTGTTTTCGTAGAGGAGATCTGCGGCGGCTTGGCGTGAATAACCTGCCATGTACTTGATATAGGGATATTCCCCGGCTCGAAGGATATTTTCAGGACTGTCCGGCAAGAATCTCCAGTCTTCCTCCTTCCATTCGTGTTGGTAATCGTCCAGGGGCACTTTGAACATTTTGTCTACTGCTGGCGACCAAGGAAATGTTCCAACGTCCGGCTAAAATAGTAGTAACAAGACAATACGATTTAAAAGTGAGCCGCGAGAACACGGTAAACTTCCTCAAAAGCATCGTTCGTTAACTTACGTCTAGTTCCAAATTAGCCAATTCTTGCCAACTCCGCGTGCGGAGACATTGCACCATACTCCAGGAAGTTGTGTCCCATTCATTCCAGCATCCCAGTTTCAGAGAGTAGAGCTGCGTGGTATTCTGAAGTCGGTAAATGTCATTGATAGCTGCCCAGTCAGCTGTAGGCGTCCCTTCCAGAGCAATCACGTTCTTTACAAATCCACGGCTTCTTGGAGAAAGCTGAGACGTTGGATAAAATAATATTAGCAGTTTGAAAGTTAAATTCCCGGTATAAATAAATTGGAAATTAAATTACCATCAACAGTCCGGCCGCCGCAGCTCCAGAACCCAATCCCAACAGAGTTATTCTGGTTGGATCTCCATTGAACGAGCGGATGTTATCGTTAACCCACTTGAGAGCTAGGGACAAGTCGAGCATTCCGTAATTTCCAGGCGAAAACTCGTCTGCCGTCGATAAAAATCCCAGAGCTCCCAACCGAAAGTTGACGGTCACAACAACCACGCGGTACCAAGCCACGAGCTGATGTGGTGGAAATGTCTGAGACCCTCCATGCATGAAGTCTCCATCGTGGATGTAGAAAATGACTGGAAACGGCGAACCTTCAGCTCCAGGACCCAGATCCGGTGAGTAAACATTCAAATAAAGACAATCCTCGTCCACCTGCACTATTCCAGCAGTGTAACCGAAAAATCTTGCCTGAAATAAATCAAATCCATCATTTATTCAATCGGTATCGGAAATTAAATTGAATATAACAGCCGTCCAGGAAAGTTCATACCGGTTGAGGACAGGCGGGGCCGAATTCCACGGCTTGGTGCACTTGCCAGCCCTGATGCGGCCTGGGCGGCTTAAACCTGGCATCTTGTGTTGGTGGTTTGGCATAGGGTATCCCGACAAAGGATAAAACACTGTTTTGTACTCGATCGACACTGGTGATTCCAGGTCGCGAGGGTAGGGGAACAGCTGGGCCGTCGTAGAGCTTCACCCTAAATCCCTGTAAAATTCAGCGTACGATTCAGTCATTTAGCTTACTTAGAAGTGGCGAATAGGTATTGGGAAATTCAATATACCTGAACTCTGCCATAAGATGTGGTAACGAAAACGCTTTGTGGAGGTTGATGAATGTCCTCTGGTCTCTGGCGACCTTGAAGATCCGGTCGCCACATGCCCAATACACCGGGTGCGATGGGTCTCAGCGTAGTGGTGGACCATTGTTCATTCCAGATATTTCGATTGGGATAACCGGGATCAAACCCGGCCTTGCCGGGATACTGCGGATAAGTTCTGGACGGTTGACCATAGTTCACTCCGCCAGGATAGTTGGAGCCAGGCTGATTCTGGTAATTATTTCTGTCGGGATACGGTCCTTGTCCAGCTTGATAGTTCCCTCTGGTTTCTGGGTAGTTCCTATTACTCTCCTGATAATTTGTGTTCGGGTTTCTGGCGCTGTCCTGATATGGATTGTTATTTGGCTGATAAGGGTTACTATTGGTATTGGTGCCGTAAGTATTTCTAGTTCCAGAAAAATTCGTTCCAGTCCCGGTGCCGTATTGATTTAGATTGTTCCGCCGACTGGGGTCAAAGTAAGGGTTATTGCTTCCAGGCGAATAGTTGGGAGCCCCTGGGAAGTTGGAATTGGGTGACGGAGTATTTGAATTAGCATTCCGATAAGACCCAGAAGACTCTCTTCGTCGCTCGGTGTCTGGGTAGGGATTACCGAAATTAGAATTTTGATTCTGATTTTGATTCTGATTTCGTCCATAGTTAGGGTCAATGGAATTTAGTATATTTCCAGTTCCACTACTACTCCCTAGCTCACGTCCTTGGTCAATTGACCTTGAATTCGGATTGTTATCGAAAGTTCCGGGTCGATAGTTGGGATCTGCCGAAGGGTATTGACCCGAACCCCCGTAAAGATTCGGGTTTGAACTGCCGCTCTCGTTTCGGTACAGTGTATGAGTTCCATTCGAGAAATATGTATTTCTAGAACCAAACTCGGTGTTGCCACTTGGGTTTTGGTTCCTTGGGTCAGGGCCCCGGTCACTGGGTCCAGGGTTATAATTATTGCTTCCACTTCCACTGCTACTGTTTCTAAAACTAGAGTCATATGCGTAGGTGTAACTGTCTCCAGGTCGGTTCTCTCCTCCGCCTGACCCCTGTCCTTGACCCTGACCCTGACTTCCCCTCGACCCGTAGTAGTGCTCGTCAAAAGGGATTTTCTGGCCATGGGTGTACAAGACTTGCATGAATATCAGGAGACTAAACTTCTTCCAAACTTCCATGGTGAACCGTTACCCGGTTTTCACTGATCACCAATCATTTGATTCAAGCTGAAGCTACGACGTTCAGGTCGAGTCAATCGATCTGCAACGTGTAAATAAAACAGAATTAATAAATCGTCCGTGTAGAGTTGATACCATTAGTAAAATCGAACAACGCAAAGGAAAGTCAAAACTCTGTAGGTATATTGAACATTCGGTAAATACACGTAATATAAACAATAAGCCAACAACCTAAGCTGGCATTTCTGTAAACAGAAACGGTGCTAATACGAAATACGAAGTAGCATGCAAAATGCAGAACCCCACCTAATCAACGTGAATTAACCCCACGAATGAGCTTGAAAATGAGTCATATTGGCCACAACCCTCATTATACTAGGCACCAGGTTATAGTTCCCTGTAATTCTATAATCACTCCTGAACGGTTAAATGTCCTACAAAGACGCATTGTCACGTCAAGTCTCACTGGAGCTTCCGCACCGGGGTTACAAAAACATAAAAATCACAGAAACACAATCAGAAACCCAGCGTCGGCACGTCTCTCTCTGCAATAAACTATTGAATTATGCACTACTGTAATACTTGCTGCCTTTTAAAATCACAATTTGTCGAGTAAATATCAAATATCAGGTTGAAGTTCGGGCAGGAATGTGCTACTCCACGCATTGTTGCTTCGTCTTCCTATCGGCCTACAGATTGTGACTGTTGATTTTTTTTTTGCTAACAATAGGGAAGTCTGCTGCCTATAGGCTTTGGATCTAACATTATGAAGCCCAGCCAAGCGAGCCACACCTGGTCAGGTTGGTTATATAACATCACAACATTACCTGCACGCACTTATGCTATCATCTGGCTCACCTCAGGTAAATGCCTTGCTTACGCCTAGCCGTCCCGATTGTAAGAAACAATGGGGATCGAAAGGGGTGGAAGCTAGTGGACGGATGGCGTACAGGTGAGTAGTGTCTTCAAGGGTGCTGCATGCCAATGCCAAGTAAGGATGGCAACTGGAAATTCAACCTCCGGGTATTTGGGGGAATTGCATGAGCAGAAAGAAATTTAAGATAAGTTCAGTGTTAATACAAAAATCCATGAATTTCGGCGCTTCTCCCAGTTTGTGGAACAATAGGAACATTTTCATTATCAGGAGTCTCACAAGCTACATATCAGTAGTGAATGCTGAATGTGACTGCAGGAAATGCGGATTATTAACCAAAGCATGGAAAAGATTTATACAAAATTGACATTAACGCTAGTATCTTTAAGAAAACTTCACAATTAGCGCAGAACTCTCGATACGATTACGAATTACGATTCAAGATATGATTAAATACAGATAAATACGTAATACTAGTCTAAATCATACTCACCACGCGTCAAGTCAATTGAATAATTCATAACTGGAATGCCGTAACATATTGAATAGGTGAAGAGGAGTCAGTTGAACCCAAACAAACTACGGGTGCATTGTACATATATCAGATCCTCCTTTTTTGGTTTTATTCGTTCGCTGGTGGAGCGTTTGTCTAAGTTGCAGCAGGAACACAGGAAACCAGGTAACTGAAACTGAAAGGAAACCAAGCCATAAAAAATAAAAAAAAATCATGGGCCGAGGGACGACAGACAGGAAGGAAGGATGAGTGCACCGATTCACTGGGCTCGGCACTATGTAGGTATTATGGGAACTTCACAAGTGGATTGGACTATGAATAATTGATTAGGAAGATCAATACACATTTACAGGTAAATGCAGCCAGAGGAGCCCAATAAAATGTTGTCGCAATATGCAATGTTGGGTGGTACCACGTACGTACACCGTACGATAACCGACAGCCGGAATCAATTCTGAACATGCAAATACCTCATCACAATAGAAAAAAATGAGGTCCTGTTAGGTTTATCGCAGTGCTGTTGTTTATCGATTATTAGACCTGCCTCTAAAAAAATAAGTTTGAAACCACTTTCAAAGTTTAAAAGGTTCTAATCGATGTCGAATCCAAATAAACGATTTCATGAAGCATATAATAAGTGATTCAGTGCTAACCTATGCCTGACGGAGGTAATGGATAGTCCAATAGGCCATGACAGATTGCGGAGTTATATTTTCGTCCATTTCAAGTCGCTTCGTGCACAATCACAAATTCACAATACGACACAGAATAAATAGCGTTTAGATAGCTATGGCCACGTGCACATGAGTTATGAGTTATTGAATACATACGTATGTATCTACTTCACTTCCGACTCCGATAAGCATTGCATGAGCAAGAATCTGCAAAGAATGAATCCCCCTTCCATTGAAACTTCATTTAATTAAGTCGCGCGTCAAGCTTCACAGTTTCGAAAAATAATTGAGTTAAGTCGAAGAAAATTGTGACATCCAAGCAAGCGCGATCTACTTTCCTAATATCCAATATGGTTTTATTGCACTCAACAGGAGAACAAATACATGTAACTTTTACACATTGGCCTAAAGCCAGGTTTTGATTTTAAATTGATTAAAGCGACAATTAAAAAAGCACCTTTAAATTAGCTAACGATATGATTATGGGTAGGTAAAACAGAATTAATGAAAGCCTAATAATAGGAAAAGCTGGAAGCGACGTACCTAAAATACTTGGGAAATGGTTGGTAACCAGCTGAACAACTTAACACAACTAGATAAAATATATACTTACCTAGGTATATTAAGTTTGGCAGAAGTACTGGTTAATGGTTAGTTGTACAACTATAATTAGGTAGGTATTACGTCAAACCAAAACTAGACGACACCGATACCTACCAAAGACTGTATTAGACGGAAAGTTTCGGAACCTCGTTGTTTGTGAATTTCTACGAACAAGCACCAAAGTAAAGACTGTTCTATGGAAGAACACTCGGTATCGTTGCTTAATTTTTTCGTTGTTTGCTGATAGTTGATCGATGTAGGAGAATTTGCTAAAATACTAATCAAAACTCGATATTTCGTGAATAAATGTCCGTCATCACCATAGGTCTCTAACTCAGATCTTCCAACTGCTTCAAAAAGGAATTTGGCACAATAGTATGGGTTGAACCTGGAAATTAAACCGAGCATTTTCAATTCAGAACATTCCTATTATGACCAACTTATACTCCTACTATGAACTTAAGGCTGCATAATCTAATCACCCGTGCTGATACAATTCAGCAGGAAAACCTTTATCTGTCCTGCTTGTTTGCACAGTTTACTTTACAGATACACAGACGCAGCCCAAGGGGACTGTGTGACTACAAATAACTAGCTACAATGAGGAATGAGGATTTTCAACTGACTCACCGATAACCACTTCCCAATTTTTGCCAGACTCCGTCACTTCATACGCACTCCTCATTTCGGAAAATGTAATTCCTCCAATGATGAAGACCAGGAGTCTCGGAACACTCACTGCCGACTGTTGATTCTTTTCCAGGTGCCAGTGACCATAACGAGCACTGAAAATCAATCATATTATTTATATGATCAGAAAATTGAAACCCAACATTAGAATTCAATTCTCATAACTTTGGGTGTTAAACTACCTAACGGCGTGCCCTTTCTGTCCAGCGGCAGGAATGCGTCCTTCTAAGAATGGAAAATTTCGTCTGTCCAATTTGTCCTCAATAATATCCTCCATAATTTCTTTCACGGTTGGAGTCCAGCGGGAAAGAACATTGTAGGTTTCCGTGAGTTTGTGAATTCTTGGAACCTGAGTTACTCGTCCTTGATTTCTCTGCAATTTCAAATTGAAAATCAGGATTATTTTATAAAATTGAAAAGTATTATATTGAGTAGGTATTGAGTATTGTATAAGTATGAGCATGTCTTACAGACTCATTGGTGACATTTATGCCTAACTTGTCCAAGTTCATAATGGTCTTCCGAGTTGACTCAATATTTCCATGTTGAAGGAGTTTATTTAATTTTTCCTCAGAAATTCCGTTCTGATTGAGGATGTAGAGAAGTATGACACGGAGTTTCTCTATTTCCGTAATTCCTGCAAAGCTGTCCAGTAGAACAGGGTTCAGAATCGCCATGTAGTCTTTGGTAGGTTCACCGTGTTCGTTTGTGCCCATTGCGAGATCCTTGATACAAAATGTGAGTCGTGATTCGTGATCAAAAACTTAAGATAAAGAGGAAATTACTGATTTGTAATTCACAAGCGTATAGCTACCTGTTCAATTTTACACAAAAGTAGGATTCGTTCCTGTTCCTTCACACAGTCTTCTGCTAAACGAAAGTTGGTGTTATATTTCCGGAGATCTTTTTGATACTGCGGCATTTCTCGAATCATTTTTGTCAAGTCCTTCATCTTCGACGCATCTCCAGATATTCCCTTCTTGGCAGCTGTAAATGCCTTCAACTCACGCGAAATCTGCCTAGAACAATCACAAAGGTTCATGGGTTCAATCATATTCATCCTAATGTCGTACTATAATATTCAAGAAATTGCCAGTGCGTTTAGAACTTACTGTGTTGCAACTCCAATGTTCTTATGCCTCAGTTCTCTCCACAAATCGTTGCTCTCGTCCAATGTTACTTCTCGTTCTGGGTCTCCCTGGTTTGGTCCTTTGATTTTATATAGGTCGTTCTGAATATCAACCAGGTCATATGCCATTGCCTGGAAAGTGAGTTCATGCAGTAGAGGTGAGACGCAGTCAAAACTTCGGTCCAGGATGATTAGTTGGGACCGAGCCTGTTCCGGTGATTGTCCCATATTCTTAACGTGGTCCTGCTTGTACACATCCAAGTTCCTCTGAACCAGCTGGGCTAACCGAGCATTCTTTTCGACGTTTCCGAATACACTGACAAACAAACAGACCAAAGATTTAACTTTTAGTATTTGGATCATTTTCAATTTGTAAATTACTTGAGTTGTACCTATATCGAATGTAAGGATATTCTCCGAGCGAAGCACACAAGGACGCAATTTGTTCACCCATCCTTTCCATTTGCAGATTCTCTGCAGACAATGCAGGATCGGAATAATACATTTTGAAAGTGTCTGGTGAATCCAACGTAAAGACCTGACCACGAAGAAAATATAGACACAAATTGGTAAGCTATAATACTAATAGGATAGGTTTAAGTTTAAGCTTTGTTTAAACTCACTTGACTTTCATATGGTATGCATGAGAATTCCAATTCCTTCAAAGTGTGAATCCGACTCGCACACCTGGAAGCTCCCAATTTATTGAATAAACCTTCTGGGCACACTATGGAATTTTGACAACGCGTAAATATACCAGTGAATACCTCGATAAGTATATGTACTGATTCATGTAGATGGTATAGAAACTAACCTTCCGTGAAGAAGACATGAATATCGCGATACGTGGGTTTTGAAGGGTCCTGAAAATCTTTTATAAGAGCATTGATGGACTCTTCTGAGGGACTCAACAAATAAATTGCATCTCGCAATGGAAACCGCTCACGGCTTTGATAAATGGCTTCCACTAATAGTATTCCCTCATATGCAATTTCATGGACTTTACAAACTGAGGAAATAATCCTCATCGTAACATGATCCACAACCAGGACTTTCCATGGCACGGCTTTTGGACTTTGCGCAGCATCACTCTTGTTTTGACTACAACCTCGAATCACTTCTTCCAGAATTTCTGTGAATACAAAATATTCATATTTTCTATTAGTATTAAAAATCTTAAGTTACTTACGTGATAAGGACAATATTATAGGTTTGAATTGCAAGAAATGAACCTAGCCCGTGAATCAGGGTCAATACCACACTACCAGCATATTGTCAACGGTGCCAAAGCCGAGGCGTATCT
>JAQFYT010003033.1:0-11547 GCA_034694925.1 Ceratophysella denticulata
CCACCCAAAACCCTTGGTCAAAAAAACAAGAATAAGGTCAAAACCACCTTTGTACATTTTTACAAGTTTTTGGGTCAAAAATACAACTTTTTAAGGTCACATTAAATGGGAGCCAGTAATTAATGCCTAACAGGCAAGTGCAAAACGATTCAGATTTTACGCACAAATGGTACTTTCGTAGTTTCTTTCATTTGATTTGAGGTCATTTCAGGCTTGCAAAAGACAGTGCCAAATGCCGGAGCCATTACAATTAACCATTCCAGACTCTATAAATTAGCGGGATAGAGTGAGAGGAAATAAAACGAAATTAAGATAATAAATTCAAGCAGAAACTTGACAATAACCCAAGTTCAATGGTGTCTATAGATATACCCGAAGGACTGACTGGAAGCAGTGCCAGGGAATACTGGAAGTCAAGAGTTCTTTCGAATAGAATCATTAAAAATAGAAAGAAAGCTAGCTAACTTCTTTTGAATTCCCATCCACTTCAAGTCTGGTCGTCTCCACCTTTTCCCACTTTCATTGTGGAAAGAAAGTATTTCTAAGTCAAGTCTCCTTCTGTTAATGAATAAAGACATATTTCCTTTCAGTCCTCAGCTATTGCTTGACTAGGGCCCATGCATATGCATATTGTAGTTTTTATATAATAAGCCCGCCCTGCCTGAGATCACAGACGGAATCTCTGTCTTTTCCATTTCATTTCCTTTCTCTCGGTCTGCTCTGATCATAAATTCAGACTCCTTCCCTAATTCCATTTCTTTTAAGCCCAGCAGAAACAGACCTAGACCACCACAGAGCAACCAAAGCCCAGTCAAGAGTCATATTCTCCCTCGCTCCTCACCAATAATAATAAAATACATATTCTGAATTTACTCTGTATCTGCTACTCCTACTCTGTGCTGCACTGGCCCAGAAGAATTCGGAAAAGGATGCTGATCGTATTAGCCACTGAATTCCAGGACAAAATGTGGCAAGAACTTTGTCACAGTAGTGCAAAAACACGAACCAAATGGGAATATTAAGTACTCGCGTTAAATGTCGACATATTGACGCCTTTGGTTAAAACCTGGATACCAAAGTAGCGTTCAAAAAGACGTTTGAATAAGCCAGAGTGCAAGCTGGTGCTCTTACACTCAAAACAATTATCATTTCTATATTTGCTACAATGTACAGCTAACACCATCCATGAGTTTGCCCATGCCGCCAAACTATTTAATTGATCCAAAAAGTTCGCAGCGTCAATTTTTCTGCGAATATTTACCCAATGTAAAGAGTATATTTTCTGTTTCGTTATGGCATACCGATCGTTGTCGAGCTTTGCTGCGTATAAAGTGTGGTAGAATCTGTTCTGCGTTGAGTTGAGGCTGTGGAAGTAAGCTCAGCACCTTCCTTTATCCCGAGCTTCCTTCCCCCTATCACTCTTTTCCTTTCACTTCAATCTTCATTCACTCCTTTCATTTTAAACACTTTTTATGACATATTAAGACTTTCCCACTCATTCCCTGGCTCCGAAAAAATACAGCTCGTCTTTTCAGCAACTTATGAGTTGCGGGGTTTAACTTTCTTCCTCTATGCAAATCCTTGACTCTTGCACTTCTCATGCCGCCGTTCGTTCCTCCTTTTACAAGCTGTACTTTTCATATTCAAATTTCAAATTAAATTGGGAGTCTAGACTGTACTCCGTTTGCGCGCATCCAGCATTTTGCTTTCCCGGAAACAGAAATAAAATACCTATTTATGACAGGATGAGGTTATTGAATTTTTACTCAGAGCCAAAGCCTAATAGTACTGTTTCTTGCCAAATCACTGGTTAAGTGTCAGGTAGAAACAAGCAAACTCAACAGAATGCACGTGTACAGATTTAAAATTCGACGTTAATTAGCATTGCTAATTGCAAATTCCTAAAACCAAAAACACCCTAATCAGGAACTATGTTTTTAATTTTTATAAAAAAATCGCATAGGTATGGTGATGAGCTATGGTGAAGTTTTTTTATACAACGAAGGATTTATGGTATTCCTTGATCATACTCAAAGTGTCAAATATGCATGTGCAAAATTCAGCTATTAAACTCGTGGTTGATGGAAAATGTGAGGTATGCCGAATGTACATGTTTAAATGACCGGACTTGTGATTTGTTGATATCAGTTTTATGGCTTCAACCTCGCATGTTTTCACTAACAAGACAACACATAAATATGTTAACTCAAAATCTTGAAACTTGAAGGCCATTCACCTAACCTTCAAGTTAAGTATTTAAATACCCTGCTTCAATTTAGTCAGAGTAATGCATGTCTTACCCAGCATGTGCTTCTCGGCGTCCCCAGCCACTTGGGCCTCTAGGGTAACAGGCTCGGATCTTCCATGGGAATTGGCGGCATAGAGAATGAGTCGGAGCCAGGAACCCGGTCCAAGTCCCTTTAGGTTAAATGCCGGGGACTCCGCACTAAGATTTCGCCGAATGGACCGATTTTTGACATCCCAGACTTCCATGATATAGTACTCGGGGAAGAGGCCGTAGGCGGCAGGGTCTTGGGCCTCTGCTCCATCTTCACCAACCCCGTTCATAATCCGAAATAGTGGCTGGTCAGGAATGGGCGGGAGCTCCCGGTGACTGCTGCATTCAACCTGAATCGTGCTCAGGGTCTGGTTCACCACGCTGCAATTCTCGAGGGGATTTGGTTTCACTGCCAAATGAATAGTCGAAAATTAGGTGAATTTGGAGAGAGCCGATTTATGAGCTGAGCACACGAGAGGATTCATTATGCCACTGATCGTAAAACTGAGCGTATCGTGATAATGTCACCACAAGTATAGTTCAGGTCACAGCATGGAGCACAGGTAATTTATACTGCCCTTTTGTTATAATTAATTTATATTCTTATTATGCAAAGCAACTTGAATCCGTATTGTACTGACTAAATGTGGCTAATTTCGCTTTCCTAGTTTTAGCACGCAATATATAAATATGTAATATCAAACTAGCTAGAAGCGGTCCTTTTTGCAATGTGCTCCGGACGAGTACATAAGAAACAACTGCGAATATTCTGAGGAAACTGCTACTTTGGCATGTACAGCGGATATGTGGGCATGCGTTATTATTCTACATTTTTTAAGTTGTGTGGTAAGCTAATGTAGTCAATGTGCCAGTCGTTTTAATGCAAACTGGTAATTTGCCCTTCTCACAACGCAAAATTATCTTTACTTATATAATCCTAACGCGTAATCCGAGCGAGCTTCAGTCATGTCCGGTAAACAAAGTCTATCAATACAGTAGTACACACCGGCACATTGACATGCCAACAATAACACACGTCTACTTAGGCGAGAGGGTGGCTTTTGAAACACTACTAGGAATAAATGCGGGCAAAGAAGTTATGTGGCATGTGGCACATGTCACGGTAGATGATATTACGCGACAACGTGACGGGCCATGGTTGCCATGGTCGCGCAGGCTCGTGTTGAATTACGCGTATATGCCTAGGCTAGTTAGTTGACTGTCTCATCCGCAACAAATTGATTAATGATGAATGGTTCCATGACATATTAGGGGTTGCCGAGGTGAAAGTGCGGAAGAAGTGCGGGGTATCCGTAGGACTTATAGGACTAATTTCAAGTTTCACCTTCAGCAGCAGCCTTCCGTCTCAATCTAGGTTTCACGCTAATTTATTATTCCCAACTAAAATACTCAGAACCAGACTGTAAATACACAGTCCACACCAGGCTTAGTTTGTGAGGCTCCTACAGATATTATATTAATAGGGTGTAATTTAGTGAGGCGTTAGGCAAACATTCACTTCTTGAAACTATGGCTCGGGTTCCGTACATACAGTAGAAAAGAGAACCAACTGTTTCCATTACAATTTCCACTGTTGTGACACAGCGAAGAGCGCAATGTCCTGTCCAAAGACGGAAATAAACTACCCCTAAACAACCTATAAATATTTTCTTCCTGAATCCACACAGTCTTGACTAGAGTCCCCGTTTCCCGTCCTAAGATCTGTTTCATTTCCAGAGAGCTCAAGTAGAGGCTAACCCCTATTATGCATAGTACATGGGTTTCATGAGTGGCAGGGATCTTCCAAGCTCATGCATATTGAAAAAGAGTCAATTCTAGGGATGGAAATTCCATCGCGTCGTGTCAACTGCCTACGGTTGGGGTTTTCTGTTCAGTGTTGTTCGCTTGCTCCAGTTGCTCGTATCGTAACATTTCCATTAGTTATTGATACAGATTGATACTTGGAGACAGTCTGGTGGTATAGTTCTTGGAAATCTAACCCTTCAATTACGCACTCTGCATTGCGTCCTGAGTAGTCTCGGCATTGCAGATCAAATAGAAAGCTTAGAATTTCGTGGTTTGAGGTCTGATGTTGACGTCGTCGGGTGACCAAATATACAATTTGGAATAGAAATAGATACGCCTTGGAACTGCAAGGCGTATTTTCCTTCAAAGGTCGGTCACTTAAACGTTATTGTGCAGAAATTTGTGAACGTAAACATGAGTGAATATTCAAATAATTTCAGCTGTTTACGTTCTGAAGATTGGATCTACCATATTTTATTACCTGTATTGGTCACCGAAATAGACTTAGTTATAATTTACTAAATACTGACCAACAACTAGAATCGACTCTACGGAATGGATATATATTACAATTTTAACTTCTATAAATTATGGGTGATTCATGAACAATCGACCTGCCTCAAACATTTTGCAGAAATATATTGCAACTTAGGAATGCGGAATGCCTGATATTGCTACGCTCATTACGAAAAGTCCCGGTTTTAGAGCCAGTGTCACAGCTTCTATTGGCTAGTATACAAAATATTTACGTCTTACCTGCTGCAACAACATGGAAGACGCAGGGTTGAATCTGCCGACCAATACTGTTGCTTCCCCAACATAGGAATGTCCCGAACTCTGAGTCCCCTTGCGGGGTGTAGAAGAACCGACTCAGGTCACCATGGGACACCGTTTTTCCCACCGGAACTACGTCACCACTCTCCCCCGTCCCATGGAACTCCCATTCGAATTTAAAGGCCGTCGGATTTGACTCCACAGCACATCGCAGACCTACGCTTTCACCTTTGGTCGCCCCAACCGTCACTCCATTCCCAGCCAAGCAAACCGGCGTATCTGTGGTGAATAAGGCAAGTTTGTAATTAAAAAAGTGAATAACTGGGACTGGGAGATGAATAATACATGAGACTTGAACTATACACCGGGGCAATGGAGTCAAAGTCATAATTATTTCGTTTTTCTTCTCTTGGAAGGAAATGGGACTCCAACACGGATTCTCACTTACAATTATAAAATGTGTCAAAAGGGCTTGCCTGCCAATAGACCTATCCCATAGACAAGTTCAAAAAACTTTCTCCAAAAACCTTGTCTCTTCCTGTCAGATGTGCATAGACTGCAATTTTATAATTAAGGTTCTCTGTTTCCCAGATTAAATCAATATATAGATACATGCTTGAGACCTATTATCGAGGAATACAAAGTTGATGTTGAAAGTTGGGTTTTCCTTTTTAGATACTCTACAAAAGTGCCTATATTATTATGGCCCACAAAGAGGAATTGACGTGCATAGTTCGAGTTCGTATGGATGAGCCAGGTTTTCAGTCAGAGTTACGAAACAGGTTCCAAATACAAGGCATGCCTATTGTTCACACAAACACATACACACACTCACATTCTGGCTTCTCCGGATGCATATTTTATATGAGGCCAAATTATAGTGAAAACTAACAAAATAGAATAAAAGTAAGACTTCCCCCTAAAACTTTGTTTCCGAGTTGGGGGAGTGAAAGTAAACTTTCTCCAAGTTTTTAAAATCATACCAGCAAAACCTGGACGTGGGGGAAGGTGGACAGGGCCATAGGTTCTATTTAAGTATTTACGCACTGAGCCTGCATATGCAAAGTTGAGGTATTTATGAAAGAATACGTAAACCAGGGTAAGTGGGGTGCCTGCATGATTTAATTTTGTATTCACGTCTTTCTCTGGTTAAATGAAAGTGAGAGATGTGTACAGGTCTGGGTTGTGGTTGAGGAGTAGGAGCCGTCGACGTACACTGACTCGAGATCGTCTCAATGTGCAAATTCATGCAAATTAGAGTGTTACACCATGCCGGAGAAAAAGCAGTGGTTGGAACAGGGGAAGAAATGTGAAAATCCGGATGTAGGGAAAAAGATTTATGGCTCGACTGGGCTACGCCCCAGACTCCTAAGAATAGATTGATTTCCAAATGCCCGCAGCTGTACGGAGGAAGAAGGAGTTGGGAGAACAGAATGTTCTGAGGTATCACATTTCTGTATTTTCACAGTGCATGCACGAAGTAAGGACAAAAAAATTAATGACAGCCATATCAAGTTTCCATAAATAATCTCTTGCGGAAAGGAGTAAAGGTACGAGAAAGGTCTCAGGAATAATAATAAGACTTACACATGACGCTGAGGGGAACTAAATTACTGTGAGTTGGGCCTTCGGCATTGGTTGCGATACAACAGTAATTTCCGTTCTGGTTCCGATTGATTCCTTGGAGAACCAGGCTTTGGTTGCTCATAATAACTCCGGCTCCTACATTATGTTTCAATTCTTCGCCCTGGATGGAATACCAAACAAGAATAAAATCATCAATATATTCTTCTTCTTGTGGCTTTTCCTTTATTCCCCATACAAGTCACCGTTCATCATATATATCCGAGAAAATACGACAAGAAAACTACAATTACTGGGGACAACAAAGAATATACTCTGATAGCGAACATTTTGTGTGCTCAAACCTAGTTCAAACAAGGCATAACATTCTTGTGTCAGACCGGGTTAGGTTAAATACTTATTTAAATTCTTCTCTTACTTATTTGAATATAATGAGGCACTAGTATTATCAACAAACACCAAAATAGTCATTTTCTACTTATAATTATTACTTGAAACAAAATAAAGTACACTTTTTTGACGTACAATTATGCTTATGTCAATATCCTTATTATCGGCAAAACCATTTATTTGAAACAAAAAAACTTAATAACAAATATTTTGATAATCAAGCCAATAAATTTCCAATACGCTACAATGACATTAATAATGAGTTTAAGACTTCATTCACAGCCTGTTTAGTACCGAAATCCCAATTTGTTATAGGCTTGCAAAAATTCCACCAGTCTAAAAAGTACTCAAAGGGATCCAGGTATCTGTGCTCACTGGCTAACCCTAAACCCTACAAGAACAGTAATCTTTGACGAGGGTACACTAAATTACACAAGTTCATGAGTGTAAGCTAATACGTGCTTTGGGAGTGAGACCTAACTTCCAATTCGGAATCCTGAGAACCCGAAGCACGTGAAAGGAGGGACTAGACGCCTTCACCCATATTTAAGTCCCATGACCCCGCTAGCTTTTAACTCTTTTCCGAACTGAACTGAGGCCTGAAGCCTTGGCACACAATAATGCTCTGTTGGAAACTAAGAGCATTTCATTACGCCCTGAATCGATTTCTTTCTCCCTTTCTTCGAGGACGTCTACTACTACAACGGTTTCTCCTTATTAACAAAATAAATAGAATGACACGTTCTTCACGAAAGCCATTCTTCCCTCATTTCCTACTGTGCTCAAGAGGAAGCTCCAAGTCGAATCCCAGAGTCAAAAGTGGAAGGCAGGGGAGTTTTATGAGGTCTCACGGTCTAGTATAAGTAAGAGTGGTGCAATAGCTTCCGAGTGAACTCTAAGCCCTCGAGCCGCCGCGCACAATAATGCTATTTGCTTCCGTAGAGTGCCTCCTCCTACCAGATACGAGACCGCCACAAGATACTTATCAGCATTACATGGCGGATGTATTCTATTAGATTTGCTTATTATGAGCCTCGGCTCGAGAGCTACTCCCATTCCCACAAAGACAAAACTTAACTTTCACTTTTCTCCAAGAACGCCAACGCCGACATCTCGGCTACTGACACATCGCACGTCTCCATTTGACCCGGTGTAAATAAACAAACCTAAACTCATGTCATTTAAGCCAAATCCAATGCAATGCTTGCCGACAATACATGAATTTCGGAAGTCAACCAATCAGACAACAAATGAAAGTCTCAGAATAAATTGGTTAAATGCCGTTTGTATTTCGAGGCCAGATATATCTGGCCCCGGCCATATGTATCTTGAAGCGTTGTTAATGCCTTAAACGCGCGTTATAAACATCGGAAATGGAATATGTGACTATACTGTTTCTGGACCAAAATTTTGTGCTGTTTCCAATGATGCCATTCAATTGTTGCCTACATCTCGTGTAATATATCAGCTTCGAAAATTTACAAGTTTCGAAACTGTACTTCGACTAACAATGCTTGAACAAGTTGTTTTAGAGAGATTTACGTAGCACCATCGTAACCTAGCACCTGTAACATACAATAACATACAATTAAATGGGACGATCTGTAAATTATCATGTATGACGCATCTTTTTTTGGTAAATTTTCTAATGCCATGTAAATTTACATGATTTCTCTAAATTATTCAATGAACAGATATCTCGAGCTTATCACAAAATTTCCAAAATTTTGAAAGGGACATGTCGACCTGTTCATGAAGAAAGGGCAGACAACCGGAGGAAGAGTCCTCAGTCCTTTGCATAGGTGGTTTTCTCTGCTTGTCTCAGAGAACTCATCGGCGAGTCCTAAGAAGAAGAGAACACTGTGGAGCAGAAACTTGAGCTTGGGAAGTCTTTGGAGTCAAGGAAGAAGAATCATCAACTCAAGTTCTTCTTCTCTCAACTAACTCCATTCCATTTGGAATAGTTCTCGACGGAACTCCGCGTCAGGTTCATTCCTTGGTCTAATAAAGCAGAGAACGAAGTCGGGAACAACGTGGCTGGGATGGGGAATGACGGGATGGATAGGGAGAAAGGCTCGAGTCAAGGAGAGACTCCGCCGTGTAAAAACAAATGTACTTTTTATAAATGATGAAGTAGGAAGGCTCAAGGAGGAATAGTAAGTATTTGTAGTTCCAATTTGTTGTTCTTTCAATTTGTTTTCCAAGGGCTAACCTACTCTCCTCACCCTAATTAGGCCTCCAGCCTCTTCAAAGGCTCAGCAAATCAGACCTCTAAATAATTCCATGCAATGGGGGAAAGGCCCGGCTTCCGTGGGCCTAAGCATACTATTTACCAGGTGTTGAGCCAAATTAGAAATATATGTGTACTAGTGAAGCTCTGCTATTGTGAGCTTCTTTTATGTTCCAAAAATATCCTGGTGATTTTCTGTGTAAATTACACACGTCTATACGAATTCCAATCAGAAGAGTACCTACTCCTCCATTTACTCATAAAACCGACTAGGTACTCCGTATCACGTAATTTTCCATGTAAGAATTACCAGATTCAATCTAGCGCTAGTGTCTATCGCGTTTACTAAGCTCTAAAACATCTGGATATTGAATTTGCGTGATGATTGTTGTTCAAACTCAATTCTCCAATTAAACCGATGAAAAGCAAAATATTTAAAATTAAAATTTCTGCAACATATCCCAAGCCTAAGATCCTGATAATTCTTGTTGCCTAAAATTGAGAACTGCATTACCTAATCTTATATACGACTCCACGGCGTCTGCACCAGTAAGGGTAAATCCACTTTAATTATCTCCCAAGCGAATGGATCCGTAGAATCTTAGGAATCCTGTGCCTCCGCAGCGGAATCATTTTATTCCCTTTTGATTGATATCAAATTCTGTTTGATTTTCTCATCTCGTAATACGAGTTGAAACATCATTTTTTATCACTCAGCCCACTATGCCCATTAGCACCCCGAGCATAGGCGGAAGCCTTTTGTCTTCACAAATGTTGATACAGCAGTAGTATATAGCCGTGTGAGAGCAGCATGAAGCGCGGCATAAGATTTTAACCTGTGATACCGCAGCCGTGGCTGAGAGCTCCAACCAGCCTGTTACTTCCTTCGTCTTTCTCATCTTCAGCAAAGTTCCCACTAATCATGCTGTACACGTAGAAAATGAAAGAAAGGTTCCAGGATTCATTTTCTGACATGCTTTTACTTCCCTACTCCCTTTATCTTCTCCGACTCATCCACACAACCAAGTCAAGCAAGACAGGTCTTAGGGTCTACGTGTACCTACTAGGTATCTACTGGAAATACACTAGTAGTGGGTGGAAACAGAGCTTTGCAAATATTAAAAATCTTTCACATTGTCCTGTTATATGAATTTACTAATCCGACTGAAATCAAAGTCGCAAAGCTTTAAAATGGCAAGAATTAAACAGAGGTTTGGTAGACAATGTAGATTTTAAAATAAGTTTTTCGTGTCCCAAAGAATATCGATTTAAAGACTTTATTTATTTTCGACTCGTTCTCAGGCTGCATTGATTGTGTTTTTGAATTTCGTAACGTTTTACTAATCTTTTAAAGAAGCTGCACGATTTATCAGTTCTACCTCAAAATTTGGGGTCCTGACCGTTAGCTCATTGTCAACGAACTGTCAAATGTTCAGCCTTTAACGTACTGCCAATCCGAAGACCTCACTACAAAATGGGTTTTGGGACACGCTTCCCATTAGCAATGCAATACATATTTCCCTTTAAAATAAAGGCAAGCCAAAATCGACTAATGGGCTATATCCCACGAAATATACCACGGGTAATTGACTACTAATATGGTGTGAAAATATTTTATCACGCCAAATTTATTATTCAAATTAAGAATGGATCGTTGATCGTAAGTTTGTCAATAGTGAGCCGTAAAAGACTTTGTTTTCGCTTTTCGCAAACATTATAAATATATTACTACATACACCAGAAAACCTACAAACTGTACATCGTGAAGCATCAATTTACGCGGATAAGATTAAATGGCTTTTCATATTTATAACGCTTTTGGGGTGTTGAGAATAATAGGTTCAAGTAGCAGTAGTGCACTTAGGGAAGCAGGTGTCGGAAGAGCATGTTTCATTTGAACCTCACATAACACATAACTTCTGGTACATTCTAATTCAATGCTTGTTTGAAATTTGTTGCCGTGAACGTGAGCAAGGTATAAGTATGTTGGAATAAAATAAAGTGGGAGAAAGCAAATATGTTCGCATGTTGATGTTGGAATTGGTATAAGGTGAAAGTAGCTTACAGAGAGACATGCCCCATACTCCTCCCGTGAGCAGGTAAAGGTAAGTTATTTGAAAAGTTTTATTCTTTCCTTCTATTCTTCCCGACTGTTCTTTACTTTCCTTCTGAAGTGACTAAACCTATAGGGACTTTAGGGGTTGGTAGAAAATGTAGGCCTCCAAAGACCCGTTTGTCACACGATTGGGAAAGTAAAGGAGCAAAAAATTATCTTTCTCACTAAGTACCTTTAACGCTTCCATAAACTCAGAATTAAGTGGCTGTTAAGGTGTTTTACTTCTTCACGGCGAAGACGCGGCTATAAGAAAAATCCTACTCCAACTTTTTTTTTCTATATTTTTTGGCGACATGGTTAAAATTTCTACCTAGGTTTGACTTCAAGGTCTACTTCCGTCTTATTATTGTAGAAATCCCAAATGACGTG
>JAQFYT010003034.1:0-11542 GCA_034694925.1 Ceratophysella denticulata
ATGTGTCACACGAATTATTTATTTTTTGGCCATTTTCAGTATTTGGGTCACATGGGGGGTATGGGGTCAAAATATTTTGATGATGAATACGGCGTTGGATTTCCCACGCGAATCCAAAGCTTTTGATGTATCACACGAAATATTTATTTTTTGGTCAATGGGGGGTAGGGGGTTAAGATATTTGGGCCGTAATTGTTTCATTAGCTGCGCGGGACCAAGACGAACAATTTGACGTATCAAACTTTTTTGTACTCCTACCCCTGTCGAGATAAGCGAACACAAACGGATGGACGGACGGACAGACGGACACTCCAAATTATATAGTAGATGCCTTTGAAGGTGTGGTTTCAAGTTTCATTACCGTTCCACCACCATTTAAGATTTTTAACACACTGAAGGAACTGCTGGATGGCAAGTACAAGATTATGGTCCCGGATCATGGCGACGAGAATTTTCTGGATTCTCAAATCTACTGGCCTTTATTTAAGGCAGAAAACATTGAGCTGAATCATTCGAACATGGGTCGCTATTTTCAGCCAATCGGAGGCAGTGAAAGTTTATTTGGCTTTAAACTGCCTTATTGTAACCTAATAATAGCTTACGCTCCAGAGCTTCTAGACTTTTGGCAATTTTATATGTGGCAGAAACACCGAAAGCGGGGCATACGGCGCTTTCGGGTCAGCAAGATAGCCGTGGCCTTAACTAAAGTTATGTACACGTTGTTTGGATACCATCATTCCCACATAATGAGAGCACTTCAAATACTTTTTGAAGCCGGAATACTCGGTTTCTACGCAAATTTTATGTGTTCGTGAATAATAAAGACATATGCACATTCGAACGTAAAGCGAACAAACATCTAGCGGATGAAATATAGCTACAACTGGTTACGGCAGAACATAGTGCCACACTTTCCCGGCGCTGTTTTTTCTCCGCTACATCGCAAATATTTGTATTTCTACAAATATCCTTATCACCGATTTATTAAATTATTAGAGAGTGCAAGTGTCATGTACGAAACAGCGTTGAACATGTGATATTCTTGCTAAGCTGACTTCAGCTGTGTTTTACATTTGTTCTGACTGCAATTTCTGAATTGGCAAATTGAGCTGATATATGTATATAGAAAACTTTGAATTAGTACTAGGGTTCTTAATAATCTTTATTGTTCTGAGGTTGTACTTATAATTAGAACCGTGTCATGGTTATGATTATACAAAAATAGCAACAATTCTAAAAAAGAAGTAACATCTTTAACATATGGTCGTTGTACAAGGTGGTTACTTGCAGCATCCAGCACTGATTCTTGACTTTTGACTTCGACCCACGTAGGTATTGGTTTTGAGAATTTACCAGGAACGGTTTGTACTTTCACAATTGAATCGATAATCGAAGAAGAGCCTGCTGTCGATCATTCAGCCAGCTCAATAACATAAAACAACTAAAAAGGGGTTCGCTACGACGTAGGCAGCTCTGGAATTTTCTTTTTGCTCTCTTCCTCTGTGGAAACGACTGTTTTCGGAAGAGCGGGTTCAGTCTCTGGACTCATTTCTTCTTTGGGCACTTCAATTCCAAGTAGAGATAAATATTTCGCCACTCCAATCTTGAACTCCGTAGGAAAATTATCCTAAAATCCATAGAGATTGTTTTTAGCTATTTCGCTATGGTTGATTAGAGTTATCGATTTCTAACAGTAATATTCATCTGATAATATATAACTATGTATAAATGCATAAATTCTGGACAAATGCTTCACGCTTCAGCCATATGTTTGTTTCAGTACCGACTACTGACCGCTGCTAAATAAAACTGGAACGGGTTTCATTTATTTCGTTAGATTATGTAAAACAAATCAGTTCATATTCCTTCCTGCATGAATGTAGGAAATGTCCAGCTATCTTGCGATAGCTTTAGTTAAATAAAAACCAAAATAGGCAATGCTAAATACTGACAAGTTACAAAAATACTTAAATAATTTTAAAATGAATTGACTTTTACCTGAATGAAGTTCATGATTTTCGGGAGTTTTTCCTTCTGGTGCTCAGTACACATTAGACATTCTCCCAACAATGCAGACGATACTCTGGCTATAATTCAAAACAAAAATCAGTTATTTTTATCAATGTTACGTGAATCTAATATTGAATTATCCTATTAGATTAATAGGAAGCCTACGTTTAAGCCACCTTCCAACCCAATCGCACGGGCCATCATGAATGAGACAGGTAACTTGCAGCTTCATAGCCTTGTTATTCTTCAAATAGGCGTCAATATCGATTTTGTCCAGCTCCGGTTGAATACGAATTCCATGTCGATTAGCATTTAAAGCAACTTCACTCGCGGAAGCGGCTCGGGCAGCAGCAGCATGTGGATAAGGAAGAGATCGAACGACGCTGAAGAAATTCAAGGCTACTGCTGCGCAGAGGCTGACGAGACATACTGGTGAACTTCTGCCCGTAAATTGCTGGAAAATTATTTTCATTTTTGGAAAACTGGATTAGCTTAACTTTGTGCTGAGTGGACAGAAATGAGAAACCGGTGGTACCAAGATCAGACTCAAAGTGAAACATATTGACTCTGAGTCATCTGCCCTTATATTTATATGAGCAAAGGAACTCCATTCGAGTTTCTCTGTGTCTTGCAAAAGCAATGCCTTGCAATTCAATGATTCCCTAATTTTACGGTTTGCAAAATATAAACTGTTGTGTCTTAAGATTAGTTGAGCAAAATACAATTTGTAGATGCAAGGCAAGGACATCAATGTAGTCCTCCCGAAGATTCTTTCAAAGTCAAGCACGCCATGGGTATTGGTAGTGTTAATGTTAGAGCAGGCTGAAATTGAATGTCTAGGCCTTAGTCCCCATGCGGTAATCAAGAACAAGTTTTTAATTCCAAAATATTTTGCGACACTACAAGTTCACAACCTTAACTTACAAGCTTGAAACAATTGCATAAAACCAGGAGCGTCTTTGGCTACGAATGCGATACACGATCCTTACATGAGCAGTGCTACACAGTTCTACTGTTGCAGTTTGGTTGCTTTGTTCAATGTTAAATGCTGAGCTGTTATGTCACTACTGGTCTGGCAGTGAAGTTAAAGGCAAAGGTCGTATTTACCTCATCCAAACAAAGCAAGAGCTATAAATTATTACTTCAGCCATACATTGAATCTTGAAATATCTAGTGCGGTACAACCATCGAATAGTGCTCTCTTGCTCTTGTTTAAATTCAGTAAAATAATATGCTTGCAACAATTTGGATAACAAGTCTTCCTTGTCGAATCCTAATGGATATGCCTAAATAGTTTCAATTAATCAGTAAAGATGAGTTATCAGTCCACCAACCATTCACATAATATCTCATTCGACAAAATCGATCTTTCCAAAATTCCAAACGCATCTCCATTCTGACGGGTTCACAATACATTAATATTAACGGAACTTGCTAATGGGAATGGAATTGATCCTACTGCTAAACAGCTTTGGTAATTAGCTAAGGTGCTAAAAAATACGGTTAAGAATTTTTGATGCATTGAAAACATAGAATTTTGCTCTAAGAAATTCGCTTTTGCACTGAGAATATGAATCTTTGCAATTTGAATACCATGCTAGGCTAACGTCACCTAACCTGACTAAAATGAACTTTACTGACATTACAGTCTTACATTTTTCAATGAACGATTATAGATTTCCCAAAAGTAACACGGTGAAGGCGCATTGAGGATCGTGTTTTAGGGATGGAGAGATGGGGAATTTTCTGAAGCGTTGAAATTTAGATAGATGTATATTTACAATACCAATTACAATGGCAAAGAAACTGACATGCTACTGAATTTGTGACTCCGAAACACTTAATAAAGTCTTAATAAACATCCTAACTGATAATACTATAAAATCATATATGCCAATTTATGATATAAAGAATAACGATTAGGTATCTATCTACATATGTATATCCTTTGCAGATGCACCAGAAGAGTTTCCTGTAACCGTAACGCCGGCTCGATTTAAGGAAATGCAAAAATTATTAATTTCTATTACACGCAAACAGGATTTTCTAGTCTAAAAGAAAGTTTTAGTGAGGCACTAGTTTATTCCAGATATGTATTACTCCTTATCATGTAGGTACTACTTAATTCCTTATTATATAATGTCCGTATTTAATTAAAATCAAATTATCTTATATCATGCACGGATCATGTCTGCGGGCTAGTAAGCCCACAGAATCGTGATACAATCCCGCATATTATACAAGTATCAAAGAGGTGAAAATGTGAACAGAGTGATTTGCAAATTCCTGGCATATTGGCAGGTGTTGGCTTGACGGTTCACGGTAACTCGTATTCCATTAATTATAACAATGCTACTACGATGATGACGATCAGTCCAACCCGTGCCGACTTATTTGGTTACATAAAAAACTGCATTGTAATAATTTGGTTGAGGTGTACTAGGCTACAAGCCAATAATTTCGAGTATAGTTTACGTTTTCTACGAGCCAATCTTTACACTTAAAAATTTACATCCTGATACGGATACCACATGACATTTCCTTCCTACTGCTGCTGTGCTGGTGCTAATACAATTTTTTCAGTAAAAGTAAATTGTGTATAATTTTTCCTATTCTTGTTATCTTGTTATCGTAATGTTAAACCACGCCAACAACTCTCTATTTCTTTCCTTCTTCCGTCTAGCGTCGTCGTTCTTGTCTGACTTGAGATGTAATTAGAATGAGATTAGGGAAAGGCAGGACTTGGATTTTGATTAGCATTTGCGACCGGATCGAATTACAGCCGTCATTTCTTGCCATTCCTATTTGAAAAAGAGATTATGTAAAAACTGTATTAATTCCTAATTTTTATATAGATTCCAAAAGTTTCCTGTTCGTTTCTAAAAATAAAACTTTCTTATCTTACTCTGGGATAGTAAGTCTGAACATGGGTCACAATTTTCCGAAAGTTCTCTCTTTCATTGGAGGTACAGCGAATGCAGTTCGTGGATGCCGCGCTGGGTAAAACTCCTAAGAAATTCCAAAATACAATTTTAGTATGTTTAATAATATATGATTACAAGAGTGACCAAACCATATTATCATTTGTTCAACGCGTGTTCATGGAGTGTCATTTTGTGCATTTGTCACAATTTACCAATTTGGTATAACTTACGCTTGAGTTCTGCTCCAAGGCGATCACAGGGCCCTTTACAAGAAATGCAGCGAATTTGTCGTTGAACGACTATTGGGTTGCTCAGCATCTGGTCGACATTGACTCTATGGGAAGGAAGAGAAAATTATACTTGAAGACACAAATCGTTTTTAAATTGAACATTGAACAGGAAGACGACTGGAATTTGACATTTAACTACATGGCAATCTCCATGCAACAGAAATGAAAAAGATATAGTGCCTACCCAAAAATACGAGTTAGTACATTTTCCGCTCTATTTTTTATGGCAACAATTTACAGATTAAATTCGAGTTTAAAATACCAAAAGCTCCTGGCATCGAAAAACAGGAAGCATAAATAGAAATTCCGATGAATAGGCTTCAAAATTTAAGAGTACAAGGTACATATGAATGCACAGCATTTCAGAGCCCTATTGATTAGATCAATGTAATGCTTAATGCTGCCAAATTCAACATGTTCATCCCAGCTACACCTTGCTTTACACTTTACAACATGAGTGAACAAATAATAAATAATATAATCTGAAACTTGAATCTCAATAACTCAAACTAATTGGCGTACAGCCGAATAAAGGTTTATCAAATATTTGGCATCGCAAGGAATTTTTGCTACCGCTGTGTGCATTTATCACATGTTTAAAGTTTGCGCTTATCACTATCATATATTAGTTTATTACCTATCTGGTTTGAGTCATTATTATTGGAAGGAAAATATCATCAAAATTATTTTTTGTGATAATTTTTCCCTATTCCTTTTCTAAATCTGAAGTTGAAACTTTCAGCACAAGGTCACTGAATGCCAGAATTTTTGTCACTTCGCATAAAAATAGAGACGTTGATTAATAAGGAAAGGTGTGTTTACGTAAAATAATTGTTTTTGACGTGTAGTTAAACTCTTAAATCAAATTTCCTTCTTACGATTTCTCATATATTAGCGTGTTTGAAATTTTTTAGATTTTATATAACTAAAAACTTACCCATCAAAAGGTCCAGCAGCATGACAAAACAAACAAACGGCTCCTAAAATCAAAATTACGATAAATAACTTCTCCATTTTTGGTTGGATTCGATCACTTTATTTGGCAGATAGATGCGGTGATTTATGAAAACGAGCGTCTCAGGGTTTGAAAAAATCTGAAATCTGAAACTGGATCACGCAGAACACGGCGTTACGTATTGTTGTCGTAGGTTCAGACTGGGCTGTGGCACTGGAACTGAAGCCGAAGGTTCTTTTTGAGAAAAGAAAGGGACCAATATCCGAGTCTGATTCTGGATTTTCCCTATTTGTATTTATTTTATGACCAGACCAGGGGACAAGGTCGAGATATGTCTTGAACAAAAGGAGACCCAGATTTCAAAGCATTTTTCTTATTTTGACCCCAACCAGCCTATTTTCATTCGAGGTTATTATGTAGGTACACGAGTCTTACTTGATCAGCTAACATGCAGCTTCTACAGGAACATGTTCTGAAAATATTATTAGATTAGTTTAAAATAAACAGAGCAATGGACTTGTAATTATGTATGTATTAGAAATTAGAGATATCGATATTTACACGTGGAGATTAGTGGGCATTTCGTTGCATTCAACAGGAATATATTTCATTGGGTCTTGCTTGTATTCGACTGGAGCGTTCCAGTTTAATTTCAGAATACTAAAACTAAATGCACCGAAAATAAGAATTCCAAAACCATTGCCTTCACAAATGTTAAGGTAGTTTGTTGTGCTATGGTTTGAGTAGTACAGAGCTTGCGGACTCACCTTACTTTGCCATTAGGAGCATGGAACCTAGAGTTTTACTTACTTTCATTGTCAATTATGTGGCAAGTTAGACTTCGTCCCTGCATCAAAACTAACATGCGATCAGTACTTATTACAATACGATTTCTTCTCTAAATACCCATTTTGAAAGTTACAAAAAACTTTTTTCAGATTTGAATGATATATATTTATATTCGTTCCTTTTAGAAGTGATAATCTTGGCGCGTTCAAATGATTTATATTGTGTTATTGCTTCCTACAAAATTTACACATGAGATACACAGCGTCATTATATGCCGCCCTTATTGCTTGGACCATTTCCAGTCATGATCATCGTCAATATTTGAGATTTGCATCTCTAGGTGACAAAATAAAAAGTTCACGGACGTGTAACGTGTAATACGGAAGTTACAAGTATTGCCACAAAACCCTGTGACAATGTCAATGTTGGAGTCAACTTGCCGAGCTAAAAGCCATAACCCATTCTACAGTAAAATTATTTGATTTATTAGCCTGGTATTTTAAGGTAGAACATTCCAATATTTATGCATAAGCAAGTCCAGTAACCCCACGCGAATGGGTACTTTCAGGTTTATCTGGTTTTACCCGCATTTACATGTCAACCGAAAATACCTGTTATCCTCAGAGTGTCCAGGATTCACAACTAGATAGAATTACATCGTTTGTTTAAATAGATTATTATTTTTTCCCTGCACGATTTGCGCCAACGAATTTTCCAGTTTTCTTTTGTCTGGATAGGTCGTAGTGTTTATTTGATGTCATGACTGGATATACTTACTTAATACATACCTGGGTATGTATGAGTACATTTTCAAAATGCATTTCATGTTAAGAAATATAGACATAAATGGAGCCGAGGGTTCGACAGTAATAAATGGCATGTGTAACCATTCTGTGATTTTATTAGTCCATCCAGGTAATAAGACAAAAACGTGAAAACATTACAGAACATAACAACGATAGATACAAGTCAGAAGTATGAAGAACAAACAAATGTGTCCAAGTTATCCCGCTAACTATGCTAAAACTAAACCGCAATCGATCAGTACCGAAATACATGTGTGCAATCATAGTCGGTACAATTAAGAATCTAATTACTTGCCATAATTTGAGCTTTCTGCAACAAAGACAGTAGTGAAAAGGCTAAAAATGCCTCGACAATGACTTAGCATATTACATCAGTATTGAAAATTGGCTATTGGAACAGAGTGCAACAGAATTGAATAATGGTTTTATTTTTACAGGATTTAGGTCATCCTATCGTCACCTGCTAACAGGCAAAAGAGGATCACCTTCACTTTCCTTTGACCATTACCCTTTACCATTATCCCTCAGAGACACAACCACTAGACTCACAAAGCATCGAAACTCGAATAACTAAATAGGAATAATCACGGGGCTCTTTCTTGGTAATCTTTTTTTGCCTTCTATTTCTTTACACAATAAATGCTAATGTGACATCACAATACCACAGCTTTGAATCTATTTACCTTTGTAATTAACCTTTAGTCTAGTGCATTATACAGTGTTGTAGAAGTTATAAGCTATAGTTCACGGGTAACTTGGAGAGGAGAGTCGCGTCCTTTCAGTATGCGTATCTTATTAATTGGGATCTATTATATAAGTTATACTGATTTATCACGATTGATTTGAATTTGTTGGGCTATTTAGGCGGCGGCAGGTACTGCGACTACGGCAGGAGCTGCGGCTACGACGGGTGCTGGAGCTGCGGCGGGTGCTGGAGCTGCGGCAGGTGCTGCGGGTGCTGCCGGTGGTGCTGCGGCGGCCGCCTTGGCTGCTGCGGCATGCTCAGGGGTCCCTGGGAGTGGTTTCGTGAATTGCAAGTTAGGAGCCTGTTCCTTGAAGTCCTTGACAATAGATTTAATTTCGTCAATCGTAACTGGAGCTGGAGAAGCGCCATCAGCTGCAGTTTCCCCGTCAATCTTGACTCCGTAGTCTTGTTCGAATTTCTGGATCTCGGCTTCCGAAATCACGGAACCACCCTGAAGAAACAACATTAGCATTTATTATGGCATAGTTCGTGCGAAGCAAACAGATTGAGCAACATTTGCGTAATTTGGTTTCGTGGAAACTCCTCGCCTGACTCACCTGGAATTTCTTGACAGCCGCAGCCCATTCCTTCTTGTAGTTCTGTTGAATGAAGGCAACGAGACGACCGGCCTGTCGACGTTGGTCTGGGCTGCAGTTTCGGCATTGGTTCGTGAGGAGCTCAGGAATGGTCACTGTAGAAAAATAGTAGTAAAAAATTGATTGGCATCAATTAGGCTGTAATATATTCATTTTCCTAATGAGCCGAGCAGAAGACTCGTTTTTATTAAAAGTAAATTTCAAGGAAGGATATGGCTCATATTTATTTCGATGGTAAACAAGAAAACCTCTAGCATTGTTATTTCATAAATTAAAAGAGAGACAATGACAGCAGCGACAGTCACACACGCTTACCTTTAAGATACTTTCCAATACGATCGCAAGGTCCCTCGTCAATAACGCATTTCAGTTGAAACTGCACTGCACGTGGGTTCTGTTGAAGATTAAAAAATCAATTTTATTGCAATTACATGTACAAAAAAACATACGTACTAGGTACCAGGTATAACTTTGGAAAAACACCGAGAACGATACACGATACATGTAGTATATAAGCGCTAATAGTGTCTACAGTTAGGTGAGGTATATAAGCTTTCGTCCACAGTCCTATTGTTATATCAAAATGCGCAATATTTTGCTGTTGCTTGAGACAAGAAAGGTTTGACCAATTTTTAAAAATGAATATTCGATAACTTTTTCATTACGCCTCGATTTTGACTCGAATAAATAATACATGCATAGGTATCTAAAACTGCTAACGGACAGACGGCATGGATTATGTTATAAACCATTACAAGTTTTCCGTTGAACTACTTGATTGAAAGAATTAAGTAACTAATTCATCTTGACACAATGCCCATGTTTTGCTGACGCTGGGAATAACAGTATGAATTAATTATACAAATCTTGGCATACCTTAAGGTAATTTTCAATATTGACATTTTGAAATTCCCGAGGAATAGCTTGTCTCCGAGCCCGAATTGATCCGGCATGGGCGAAGGCAAAGGTAATGGCAAGAACCACGGTGACGATAAGTAGCGTTGGTCTGGTCATTCTGACGTGTGCGGTGTGGACGTATCGGACGTGTCGTGTCTGCAACAAGAGGAAGTGAACTATTGAGTGGAAAGCCGAATAGAAACTGGTATTGTTCTCTTTGCCAATAATAATAGGTAATAATTGCAATTAAAAGTAAGGGTTGAAAACTTGATGGATCACTACTGCTCTGCGTTATTATTCAATCAATAAGCCAATAGTAGAACTGAATAGCAGCAACAACCACAAACAACGTATATACCTGTAATATATGGACTCGTAGTTATTTTTTAGCTATTGCTGTGCTTACACCTGGAGCCTCACAAAGATTCTGCAATGATACCTCTCGTAATCTCTGTGATCAAATAATGAACTTGGACCCTCACTCGGCCCACACCTTTATATCATCCCAACAATCCCATTGTTGAGTTGAGTCGAGATTTTTTACTTAACTCCTTCAACTGGGGAGCCCCGTCCTAACCTCAGCACGTATTCACATACATATTCCAATTCACTTTTTATGCCATTGTTACGGACATTAAGTGCCCAGTAGGCTTATACCTCTTTCTGCGTCATTCCTCAACTCCACTGCTACTGCTTGTGTTGGGCAGTAGTGGATTGAAGCGGTGGAAACTGACCGCAAGTGATGAGTCTTTGTTGCGTAAAAATTGGCAAATTGGCTCATCCAATCCAGTCTATATTTTATCCTGGTAGCCCGGAATTATTTCAGATTTCTTAAAATACTGTTAAAGGACCAATTTTTGACATTATGAAATTTTGAAAGTTTACTATAGTTTTTCACTGCAGCAGAGAGTACATTTGACTGACCTTGGGGTCCCTAATTTTAGACTCAAGATCAAAGTTGACTGGAAAATAATTTATTATCGTATACTATAAAATGATGCGTTTGTGTGTGTGTCTGTCTGCTCTCTTTTTCTGAAACGCAAACGGCTGAACCGATTTGTACAGGCAACAGCTTATCTGTAAATTTTGCTAATTTTTGTGGCTGTTTCGTAGGGTACCTCTGGTAAACATACTTTCGGTTGGTCACGGACATATTGAGTTTATCCCGGGTTAAAAATGGGTCAAAATCTCAAAATCATCGATTTCAGAATCATGATATTGTTTCTATAAAATCATCAACTTTGGGGTAGTCAAATAACGGGATAGCAACGGGTCTCTAAGCTCAAGGATGAAAATTTGACTCTTAATACTCCTGGCCCAAATATCTTGAACCCCAAAAATCTTCAAAAGCCCGGGCTTGCAATCACTCCTGCTGTAAATTCTTAATACATATTTGCGAGCTCTTGGATAGTTGTCGCACACCGGGGATCAATGTAGTTATAGCTGGGTGTTCAGGAGCCAGGATGGTTCTGTGGTTGGAAATCAATTCTACCATTCAGACCAGTCCTTGAGACCACATTGGAGAAGCTG